>MU227493.1:9114-23343 GCA_018584345.1 Thuja plicata | reverse complement strand
CATGTCCCATGAAGGGACATGTCTCTCCTAGCCTCATTCCTAATATAAATGAAAGAGAGATTGTTGCATTTGAAAAACACATACAAATAGAGTGCTATTACATTTGCAGCTATCCTAAAACTTAACAGTATTCATCCATTTGTTGTTTTGTTTCATCCATGTGCCCTTTCCTCTGTCTAATCTCTCTTCTACTGCCATTTTTTCCCAGCAATGTTGCTCCATGTTCTATAATCTTTTTAAATAGCTTAGCAATCGACACAGTTGTTGCTTCAATAGGAAAAGCCTCAGTCTTCGCCAAGACAATCGCATATGGAATAGATGATTTAATCTTAAGGCTACTTGTGATCAAATGTTTATGGAGTCTTTCTATTTGACTCCATTTACTTACTGAAGTGTCACTCCCACATACCTCACAACCATATAGCATAACTGACACTACTAGAAGCCCAAAAAGAGTTTTCCTAGTTTTCCAATCTCATAGATTGGCACTTCTACATCTATTTTGCGGTGAGTGTAATGCTTTATATCCTCCTTGTAACCTTTTTACTCTACATGTTTCCCAATTAAGTTTATCATGGAAATCAAGACCCAAGTATTGACCAATTGTAAAGGGTTGTCTTCAAAGATGTATTTTCTATGAACTTTCTTTCTCTTCAAGGTAAAGATCATAACCTTGGTTTAGTTGGTGTTCAATTGCATCCCTACCTCATGGCAAAGCAATTTTAGGGCTTTCAAGTGTTCCTTCAAATATTTTTTTGTTTTTGCCATTAAAATAAGGTCATTCACATGTAGGAGCAAGTTTATTACATAGCTGGTCAAATTGGCCTCACCACCACCAAACTTGTCAAGTCATTCCTCTAATTTGTCAATGTACATTTCAAATAGAGTAGGGGATAAAGGACAACCCTTCTTGACTCAAATATCACTTCCAAAAACATTCTGATAAGCCTTGCTTGGTTATGTTTGGCCCAGACTTGGTCATATAACCTATGGGCAACAACTCTTATGTTTTGGAATTTTTAAATCTTCCATTCTATTCTAGAGTTTTCTTCTCGATACTGTGTCAAAAGCTTTCTTGAATTCTACAAAGCAGCAAAAAACCTCCTTACGTAATCTAAACTTTCTCAATCAAGTGCCAAAGTGTGATGCAATGGTCTATTGTAGGATGTTTTGGCGTAAAGCCCACTTGCCCTTTGACCCTCTTTCTTTCCTTTTCAGCCCAAGTGTAGATTCACCTTTCTATCATGCTTTCAAAATGTTTACCGAGAAGAGGATTCATCATTAAAGTGCAATAATTTGAAGGGTTGTTGATGTCCCCACTTTTGTGCAAGGGGATGACAAAACTAGTGGTCCAATTTGTTGGAAACCCGTTTTGAATGACTCCATTAAATATTATTTTGATGTGAGGCGTGAGGGTTTCAATACCCCATTTTAAGTATTCTTCTTGTAGATCATCTATGTCACGGGCCTTACTTGCCACAAGCTTTATAATTCCATTAATATGTTTTGAAGAGAAGAGTTTAACTCTTGAGACGATTATTGGGGGATGTCTTTATCTTGTCCCCTCTTATATAGTTGTTTTGCATACTCTATCCATTGAGAATCTGTGATATTATTCTCTTTATTTATGTAATTTTGTTGTAGTTCCTTCCAAAAGCCTCTTGGGTTGAGACTCCCAAGTGAAATCAGTTCTTTCCTTCTAGTTTGCATATACTTCTATTTTTTCAGTCTTATAAGCTGTGTATTCCCTATTATTCCCCCATGTTTTGCTCACGTTATTTGTTGCCTTAAATTATTCATCGTACCATGGGTTAGCTAGAAAGTTGTTTTTGTTGATTTTTTAGGCCTAGATCTTCTACACGAGCTAAGAGCCTTTAGAATTATTGAGGTCATCTTGATGTTGTCTATTGTTTTCTTGTTTGACAATGTCCTCTCATTGGTCCTTGCTTCTTGCTGCTATTTTGGGGCCATTGTTTGAAAAGTTCCTTGGTTTTCCTGCGTCAAAAGGATTGTGCCTTGAGTAATTTCTTTCTTTTCATTTTGGAGAATGGGACTCATTTTGGAGAAAGAAATGGAATGAGTGTTAAGAGCATGAATAAAGATGTTGTACAATGTTAACTTCACTAGTTGGGTTCTATTGTTAGCATAGTACTTGTGATTATGAGATTTATTTTAGCAACATATTTATACTATATTGTTAATAATTATTATTTAATCAACTAATTATTATGCTTCTCAAGATGAACCCTTACATAAACATATGAGAATTTATAAAAGACATATTAAACATCATAAATATTGTAATGTCCCCAATTTGAGGTAAATTGATTTGTGAGTATTTAGCTTGGTTTTCGAGTCTTACATATTTATTGTTACAAGAAAGGGAAACTCCAAAGGTCTTTGAGGTCACGGGTTCAATAATTCAAGATTTCTTTAGTTTGGCCATGAGCTTACTTAGTAGTATGGATCAAGTTGATACTTTCAAAAGTGTTTTCAAATTTTGAAATGTTGCCCTAACTTCTTGGAGAGAACATCTATTTGTGGTAAGTCATCTGATTACCTTTGATCATTATCTTACATCTTTAATATCATCCTAGTGTGATCAAAGTTTTGATTCCAATTCAATTTTAATGTTGTTCACAACTTGGATGAGTTATTGAATAATTATTATATTTCAATAATGTTTTCTAATGTTGAGAAATAATAAGAGGACAACTCACTGCAGTGGCTCGTTAGAAAGGTTATAAATTCCTTTTAATGTTGGATGCCTAGTTAAAGGGGCTTTTTGTATATCAAATGTTATTATTCTTTTAGAAAGGTCAATTTAAGATTAAAAAGAAACCATTATAATTTTTTAAGTGTAAATTTTCCTCAAAAAACCTCTAAGAGGTGTTGAGGGTCTCTTATGCATATGTATATGTTGTTGATTAAAAATGTTATGTTATTGAATTGAAACTAAGAGTTCTATAATCTTCTAAACACGAAAAACTTTTATTTGATTTCTATTTTGGATTTGAAAGATAATACTTAGCTAGATTGTGCGGTTTTATTTTAGAGATCGACAATATGCTTCAAATCAATGTATCGATTTTGTGTTGCAGATTTTAAAATCATTTTTGGGGATTTTGCATAATTTTTTGAAGTTCTTAAGGGTGATTTGAGGAGTCTTTTTCTTGTTTGTACACCTCTTGTTGGTTGCACCATTCCTTGTTGGAAGCTTGTGGGTAAAAATTTTTAATATGATTTTTAAAATATCGTTTGGGATGTTGTTATTGTTTACGTCGTATAATTTTTTTGGTCTAAATTTAAGCTATTAGGAGTTCTACCATAACCATATTGCTAGTCATACTTGCTAGAATGACATGGAAATTCTCAAGTTGAGTTTTTGCTCCTTTTAAGAGTATTTATATTGGGTTGTAAGCACTTAAATTTATTGTTTTCCTACAAAGTCATGGATTCAAAATTCATTATTTAAAAAAATACTATTATACCATCAAAATGACATAAGATGTACCCTAGGAAAACCCTCATGTGGAGAAAAATCAGCATCCAAAAGCATCTATACTAAATATATTATTTTATGAACACATCTATGGAAATGCCATAAAATGGTTTGAATTCATGTATTTAATTAAATGGGGATAATTGATTGATGCCTTGGAATACAAAAGTAAGGATCGTTGAATACAAAAAAAGCTTTTGAGCATAGATGATTGGGTGGAGACAACCTATCTGTCTACATTATAATACACTTGTAGAGTCTCCATGAATGACTATGAATCATCAAGCTCTCTACACACACTCCTTTCGAACAAGTAAATGATAATAATGTAATGTCACAACCCAATCCATGCTTCTTCTCCTCTTATATACAACCTAAAAGAGATGCACAATCAAATTTAGCTAACAAGTAAAAGGTTATGATAATTGACCTCAACAATAAATTCATGTGTTTCATTTTATAGAAATAAGTTTAAATAAATCACCTAGTGGTATTACATAACCATGTTTCTAATATCATAAGCTTACAAAATCATGCACTCCTTTACTTTTTAGTGCTAGATTTTTTAATAGTAAATAATTTCTTAAGGTGCAAACCCACTTTAAATATTTATCTCAATGTCTCAATTTTAGCATGCAACATATAAAGTGGTATCGAGAATGTCTTACTTACATGATACACACATCCCTAGATCCCCTAAATACACCAAAAATTATACTAATTTTTACTTTATAACAATTATATGAGGTTTACTCTATATTTTTGGGAGAATTCTTGTTTTGAGGTCATCAACAACTCTATTGGTTGTTTCTTAAAGGTTGATGATATCACAACATCAATGGGTCTATCTACCTTTGCCCGAATTTTGATTGACATTGACATCTCCACACCTCTTCCTGGAGATGTGGTCCTTATGGTTGGGGATAGGCCATGAACTTAAACATTGGATTATGAAGGTCTCCTTTTTCAATGGCATTGGTGCTTTTCTATTGGTCACTTGGCAACTAATTGGTGTCTCTCACATTGTAAAGGTGTTGCCTTAGTGGAAGGAAGCTTTGTCATGGCTTTAGACTCTTCATCTAATGACTCGTCATAGGCTAATGATGCTCCTACTACTGATTTGGCCCCCTCTTACCCTATGGATCCTACCCAATGTCTTGCTGCTAATGTTTCCCCCTGGCCACGGGGACCCTTCTTTGTTCGTTGTCGCTATTCCAAGTCAACCTTTGGCTAATAATGTGCAGTCTTGCTAACACTATGTCCATTGTGTTGATAGTCTTGCAAAGAGGAATTCCCCACTTGCTACCCCTTGTGGTGGGGATCCTAGTAATAGTATTGCTTGGACAATGGCCTAACAACATAGGAAAGATCATTCTTAATTTTCTCATTCTCCTCCCCACGTTGTGGGTGGTTTTTCTACCCACCCTTGATGTGGATTACTAGTAGTTCTGCTAGTGTTTTGTTAATGGTATTTTTTTACCTGGTTACCTTTTTGGTTAGTCTTTGCAAGGGCCAACACCCTTGTTTTATTTCTTTTTAATATCAAAAAAATTATATAGGGTGAACAACGCGCCCTTTTCCAACTATATTATCAATATACTTAAAAATATTTTTTTATCTTATTTAATAAGCTCATCAAACCAAAAGTTCATATTTCTTATTTTGGTTAGGTTGGAATCACTTATTTAGATTTCCGGTTTGACATTGGAATTGCACAAGGAAACCTAAGATAAAGTAGACAAAACAACCTACATTATCCAAGTAGTTTTGTACACACTTAAGAGTCCACCAATAATGTTTTGTCTAGGTGTAGAAAATATGTTCCATGAGGAGGCACTAACCACTTTTGATCCTTTAGGGCACACATAAGTGCTACAGGAGAATTTATGTGGCCTAACTTCCTAGATTTCACTTGGATAAGTTTGACAAGACTCTCTAAGAAGTACTCAATATACTCAAACGCCCATGAGGTCTAAGTTCATGTAATGATACGTATGCCTAACAACTTGCTTTGAATGGATAATCCACTCGCTTTCACTTTACAAAGTTATGAAGTTTCTTCCAAAATTAGTCAAAATAAACAAATGTTCCCTAGGGGAATGTTCCAATCCTCTTCAAAAACTCTACACTTCATTTAAACACAAGTGTTCAATTTGTTTGCATGGCTATGAAATCCAAGGTAGACCCATTAAAAAAAAATGAAAATAAAAACCTACTTTTAATCTCTGAGATAAGTCTAATACGCAAGGAGATAGCATACACAAGAACCTCTTAGATGATGCAAGTGGAAAAGGATATTTTTATTCTCAACTTGATCATGAAACACAACAGAGGAGCATACCCAACCTTATCTATTAACATAAAACATACATCCCATACAAAAGTTTGATTTCCCTTGCAAAAAATAAAATGTGAAAATAGTCTTAACCTTTGGTATTTGACAAGTGAACTTGTATAGAAGTGTTAGTAGTCTCTAAATTTTAGTCACTGATTTCCCTTGTCATTTAATATTTGGTATTTGACAAGAGATCATGCATAGAAGCACTAATGGTCCAAAAAATTAATCCTTGATAAATGCTTTCACTACATTGCAAAAGGGTCAACTAAACACAATCCTTACAAAGTTAGAAAGCAACATTACTATAAAGAAAATTTGATCTTACTAACAAATTATTTCTATTTTTTTAAAATCTATTTCAAAACAAAAGTTTGTTATATTTGGACATCATATGCAAAAGTGATATTTGTTGATAGAAAACAAAAAAAATAAACTTCTTACAAAAAAATTTAAAATCTTAAAAGTGTGTTTGATCCACAACAAAAAGGGGGGAGAGGGTCTTTTAGTGCCTATAAAAATGCAAAACTTCAATTCCATATAGAAAAGTTATATTAGTTTTTTTTAAATTTATTTTTTAGGAGTAAATGAGGAGTATATTAGGGGAACTTCATCAAGCAAGGAGAATTAGGTTCTCAAATGGTATTGTTAGGGGAAACATCATTTAAGTTGAGAAAAAGAATGTGACATAATCAATAGAGAAATTGAGTAGGTGGGACAATGGACTTTTGACCAACTATTGACAAGCAAAAGGGATTATAAACAATGTTAATCTACCAATAGTGGCTAGTTGTTTATGGAGAGGCTTTAAACCCCAAAAGAGGGTAAGGGGTGTGGGCCCCAACCTCACCAACTTTGCCAATGTACATGCCATACTCTATCTTGTGTACCCCCTATGAGCCTTGATTTTTTGAATTTGAATTTGTTTTTAATTTTTCTAATAAAACCAAATTTTAAAGAAAATACTTTTTTTACACCTAGTATCACACCTATGAAAGGATTGTACCTCTTCAATAGAAAGCGACTGCAACATTTTTCAAGTTAAACAAACTTATTATGAACTTCATATTGTTACACCACATAAACCAAACAATGAAATTCATCTTATGATATAGTGCTCCAAAAAGTGACATATGAAATACTAGCAGAACTCCTACATAGATAGCCTACCAAAACAGGCTATGAAAAGCTACAAAAGAAGAATTAGACAAGGGACAAGATCTCATCAAACATTATGTCTTAGATTTTGAACAAAAATATAAAACCAATGCAAATCTAAGATCTCTATCCAAACCCAATAATACCTCAAATAAAATTAATGCGGAATGCAAATACAATAAACAATTATTGAACTATTACCACATGCAAAACTTGGATGTGTTGAATATGCACCTATTAACTGATTATTCATGCATTATTTGGTGAAGGATTAAATATTTATTAATACATTTTTGGATAAATATATGAACAGTGAAATCTTCACCTTGACAAGACTATTGAAATTGATGAAGATGAGCAAAAAAAAATTGTTGACTAAAAATAATCTATTTATTTGACTAATTAGTTATGTATGGGTTAAAAATATAAAAAAATATGGTGTGTGTGTAAACTACACCAATAGATATACTTCTTGAAGAACCTATTTTTAATAAATTTTTCGTCGTAAAGTCAAATAGGCATCTCAAGAAGGATATCTCTAGGCTTATTTTATGTATATTATAAAATATATAAGCTAGTAGCAGTCACAACACAAGAACACAACATGAAAGTCATTAAATAAATTAATATTAAATTATATTGGATTAGGATTATGGTTAGGGTTAGGGTTTTGATTGGGATTAGGATTAGGGTTTAGGTTAGGATTAGGATTAGGTTTTATGATTTAGGGTTTGGATTGTGGTTAATATTAGGGTTTAAATCATGATTAGTATTATGATTACGTTTAATGTTTTGATTAGTATTAGGGTATGGGGTTAGAGTTAGGGTTAGGATTATGTTTAGGGTAAAGGCTTACATCATGGTTAATATTATAGTTAGTGATTATGTTTGTATAATCGTTAGGATTGAGGGTTTATGATTAGGATTGGCGTTAGGGTTGGGTTTTGCATCATGGTTAGTTTTATGGTAAGAGTTAGGGTTTTGATAAGGGTTAGGCTTTAGCATTATGGTTAGGATTAGGGTTTAGAGTTTAGGATTAGGATTATAATCAGGATTATGGTTAGGGTAAGAGTTAAGGGTTAGGATTTCAAGGTTTAGGATTAGGACTAGGATTTAGGATAAGGATGAGGGCTTAGGGTTTAAGATTAAAAATTAGAGTTTAGGGTTAGGATCGGGGTTTAGGGTTTAGGATTAGGATTTTGACTAGGGTGATTTTTAGGTTAGGCCTAAGTTATGGTTTAGGGTTAGGATTATGGTTAGGGTAAGGGTTTATATCATGGTTAGTATTATAGTTAGGGTTAGATTTTTAATTAAAGTTATGGTTTAGGGTTAGGATTAGGATTATAGTTAGACTAAGGATTTACATTGTTAGATTTTTAGGTGACTCTACAACACCCTAGGATCAAATGAAAGACCAAGATAACTTCTATAAGAGAATGGAAAGACAATTGTATTAAAATGTAAGAATGGTATTATTAATAATGGACATGATTAAAATGTACATAATAGGCCTGCTTATATAGGAAAGGCAATAAGAGACAATAATAAGGAGAAGATAAGCTATCACCTATGCAAGGTGGAATCACATGTCCACCAAAGGTGGATCATCCTCCATTATACAATGAAGTATGTGCAATATGACGAGGATGATAATGTGATATGTGCACTAAAGGTGGATCTCACACATAAAGTGGAATGAGATAACAACTATCACCACCTAAAGTGGAATTTCTCCCACACCATGTGTTCAACATAGGTGTAAACTCCTAGGTGTCTCATGTAAACTATTATGCAGTGCATTATCCTATGTAAGATTACGTAAAGTATAATTATGAATATTTAATTACACCAACACCCCCTCTTAAGTGAAACTTATGGGAATGCACTTAAACTCACAATGCATGATGGGTCTTGGCTACTAGGCCATGTTAGGTAACCATGTACAATATGCAATGCAATACATGAAATGCAATCTCTCATAAAGCAGAGAAAGGGAGAAAACCTTATGGGACAAAACTCTCCTCCAAAAAAGAGAGATGAAAACACACAAGATGCATGGATGGATGGAGTACTCAAGACCCCCCAAGTATGACATACATCATGTATATACAAGAGATTATCCCCCCATAAGAAGGAAATATGGAGAAGTGATATCCCCCCATAATGAAGAAGCTCCAATGTTGATGAAGTTTACCTGCAAACAAAAGATAATCCAATGCCTATAAGCAACATGTCTCCCCTTAGGGAGAAGATAAACCAAGTACAAATGTAGGAATGCTTCCCATTCTGGATAGGAACTACAAAGTGGAATCCAAATGAAGTATGATGATGATGATGCCACAAACCAATCCATATCCAAATAAAAGAAGAAGAAGAAGGTCTCCAAATATGCATCTCTGAAGATTGAATAGGTATCTCCAAGCTCAAAGAATCGATCACGCCATCAAACTAAACCATGAAATGTGACAAACCAAGTGAAGGAGAAGAATAAAGAATGTCAATCTCAAAAGAAGGTGAAGAGGTATCTCCAACTATGATGAAACTTTCATCAAAAAGAAGAGAAACCCCATCAAGTATGTCTCCCAATTCTACAATGAGAGACTCCACAAACAATGCACCAATGACTGGAAAATAGGAATCTCAATTAGGAAGCTAGATAGATATATCTTGTAATGAATCACTGGAATCACCAACAAGTGATGAATGTGTGATTTCAACTCAAACTGGAGAAGTAGGAGCTGCAAGTGGAGTCACTGGATCATCTTTACTTTCAATATATGCATTATACTCAATCTCATCTAGTGTATCATCATCATAGGGAATATTATTTGCATCATCAAGTGGAAGGAGACAATCTGAAATAGGTTCATCTGGGAAAGGAGGAACATGTGGATCTCCAAAAAGCTCCCAAGTAATGGTACAAACTATGTGTGGGAAATAAACACCCTTTATTTTAAAGTAGAATGCATGGTGTAAATATGAAATGAGACTCATACTAATAAGTCCTCTAATATGACCAATTTTATCTTGCCAAACTAATTTCTTCCACTTTGTCTTTGGCTCAGGTATGAGTCAATAAAGATGAGGCAAGAGCTTAAGCCACCTACAATTTATGATGATTCCTTTTGCCCATGACTCATAATTATCCCTAGTCAAAGATATTACAACAGGATGTGTATCATATCCCATGATTACATTAATGATATGCTTCTCACAGTAAAAATTGAGATCAAAAATTGATTACACTCCATAATCAGGATATAATAGACTTATATCCCCATGCAAATGACCAAACATAGGCCTATACATTACAATTTCAAAACTAAGTCAAATTATCAAAGTACAATTTCTGATCACAGTCACTGAAAACTGGCACTAGATCTAAAAAATATAGAAAAAATTATGCACCTAAACAGGAGTTCATATGAGCCCAAACGAGGCCTTAGAAGTTGCAAAAAATGGGATTTGCGATTTTCAAAAAACTTCAGGAACAAATATCAGAAATTGCATTGTCTTGTATTGTACATGGGTACCTAACAGGTACCTAATTGCAATTGCGACGGTATGCTATATATATATATATATATATATATTTGCCGTGCATGGAGTGAGACCTTAAAATATTGAGCTTCTCTTTGTTTCGAGAATATTTTAACATTCTCTAGTTAACAGGGCCAACCACGTGAAGGTGGATGCTCATCTGACCCCTCCTAGGAGCCTCTTATGACCCTTTACGACACTTTAAGACCTCTAAGATGTATTATTAGGGATCGTAAAGGGTAATAAAGGGTCATAAGGGGTCCTGGGACACAACAGTTGAGAAACATAAATGTAGGCATCATGGTCACAATTGTTTGGAGACACAACATAGGTGAGTGGTATACCCAGATGATGCAACACAACCACTACTCCTCCAGTTCCAAGTTGACACTGCAGGATCCAAAAACCATGGATAAGGAATAAATTTAGAGAGCAGAGGAGGCCCATAACGACCGAAATAATATAGGGACCTTGTATTATTTTGGTTGTTACAGCCCTCATCCGATCTCTAAATTTATTCCTTATCTATGGTTTTTGGATCCGGTAGTGTCAACTTGGAACCAGAGTAGTGGTTATGTTGCATTGTCTGGGTATACCATTCAATTATGTTGTGTCTCCAAACAATAGTGACCATGACATCTACATTTATGTTTCTCATATGTTGTGATATCTACATTTACGTTTCTCAAGTGTCCTGTTTATTTGCATGTTCTTTATGTGTTTGGCTTCTCTCACTCGCATCCAAAATAAGATTTTCCCACTCTGAATAAAATAGGGACATTAGTAATAAAATAATGCCAATCAATGATGCATCTGTTTTATTAAGGTTACAACCCAATATCAACAAGCAAATTACAAGAATATAAACTAAATTTAGTCAAATTACATGGCTTCAAATACAACCAAACCACTCACAGATTCCTTCTTCTGGCAATGTTGTTGAAGACTAAAATAGTGAAGTTGTCAACTGATGATGTCAAGTATGACTTGAAGCTTCGGATGCCCCAAAGACAGGAAGAGATAGACAATGTTCGTTTGTATTTCTCTCTTCCTGTCTTTGGGGCATCTGATGCTTCAAGTGAATTTAGGGTGCAATTTTTTGTCTTTTGATGGTCGATCTTGTATAGAATCAACTAATGCAAACAATCCACTAGGGAATTATTAATAGATGACCAAATCTCTTCACAAAATTCTATAACTTTGGAATTCATAAAATAAGAGTTTAGAGGAAATGTTCCACTAATTTATAGATGATTCTAACTTGCAGCTGTGGATGCTAGCATAATATTTCAATTTGCAAGTTGTGGTTGAAGTCATAAATAGCGTATGGAGACGAGGTGTTGAGAAGTAGCAGTGGGATGACATTTAATTAGAGTAAGAAGACATCCAATGCTTGGCAAAAGGAAGCAGAGGCCCTACACAACCTATTTACAAAATAGCCATGACCCAGAACCAACAAAAAATACCCAAACCATGACTAGAGCATACTTAGATCCATATAAAATAGTAGATTTGATAAGAATCCCTCCATCCAGTAGGTCAATAGTGCTAAAGAAGGAAATACAAACAAATGCACAAAGAAAAGGTTATGCATGAAATACCTGCAAGAGTAGATGTTTGTAGCTCTCATGCCTCCAAAAGGAAACACAATTTTTGTCCAACTTCATATTGCTTTTGAATCCTAACAAAATGAAAAGTGTGTAGCATTACCATTTTTATTGGTGGTGGGAGAAAGAAATGTAGTAATAAAATCCCTTGTTTTCAGGACTGGATGTAGCTGAGAATCAAATACATCCAAAAGACCTAAAACATGATATTATGATCAAGAAACTGACAATGCATTTGACCTTTCATTTTAAATTCTATCGGCTCCTTGGTGCTCTCATTCAGAAAACTAAGAAATTATAGAGCATAGGATCCCATAATTGCCATGTTCTGGACACACGCAATAACCTCAAACCATGATCAAAAAATCATTTCAGATTGTTTGGTGGTTTCAGGGGTGTGAGACAGGTTTCCCCTGCGTACGGACGCGAGCAACCTCGCAGGGGAAGCCTATCGGCTAATTAGCATTCGACTGAACCCACAATAGTGGGTTACACTTTTTTGCCTAAACGGACATTGAAGTCTACATTTTGAAAAAACACTTTCAGATTCGGATGCATATTGTCGTTAAACTGTTTGAAATCGAAAGATGAAGTAAAATAGAGTCTTTTAGGATTTTCTGTCTAGATTCTAAATATATTTTTTTCTTTTTTAAAAAATTGATTTAAATGGTTTTTTTTCTCCCACAAAAACTGCTATGTTGCTAAAAATGTCATTTTCAAAAAGTTACATCGACCTCATAGAGTATAAACAATAGTACATTTGAGGCCTCTTTTCAACACCTATGTGTCACTTTTCCAACACTGTCCCTTCGGCCTAGCGATAGAGACCAGTATTGCAGTTTTGGTGTCAGAATTAATGACAGCTGCACCGTCTGTCGTTATTGCGATGGTATTAACCGTCGTAATACGAGCCAACTATGATGGTTACCATGCTTTCGTTACATATTTTAGCTATCGCTATTACGATACGTAGGCGTCGCATCTTATATGTCGTTATTACGACACGTATGCGTCACATTTTGTCTGTCTGTATTATGAAACGTCGGCTTCGCATGTTATCTGTCACTTTTTTCAGACGTGCAATGAATTTTCTATACATGCGACGTCGAGCCATCGATAATTGTCCGACGGCCCGATGTCGCATGTATAGAAAATTCGTCGCACGTCTGCAAAAAGTGATGTTTAGGTGTCGCAATACGAGCCAACTATCATGTTTATCATGCTTTCGTTACATTTTATCTGTCGCTATTACAACATCTAGGTGTCGCAGGATGAGTGTCAAAATTACGATAAAGGTGCGACAAATTTTCTATACATGCGATGTCGAGCCGTCGGCAATTGCCAACGGCTCAACGTCGCATGCATTTTTTTAGTGTCGCTTTAGAGTTTTTAAGAGTTTAGTGATCCTACTGTCGCTATTTTTAGTAATTGTGGTTTTACTTATTTTGGAACCATGATTTCATGTGCTTTATTTGGGATAATTTCTTTAGTCTTTGGCCAAATAAATATAAAACAATTGGTATTAACAAATTAGTTCATCCAAAAACTAGAAGACTGTGACTGTCTGATAAGTATAAGTAGGATATGTACTTACTTATGATATGTACATGTTCATTATAAATGTTCTTATGATATGTACATGTTCATTAAATTCCATAACAAGATTGTAAGATAAGCTACATCAATAACTTAGCTAAATCAATCATAAGGTATTTAAAACTAGTTTCATAAAGAGATGCAAAATATGTAAAATATTGATAAGGGGTGACAAGATTAAGGAAGAACTCAAAAGTACAAGACCTAAGGGCCAGACCTAATGCCTCGGGGGCTCATCATAGATGGCCTTGCTTACGTAACTCGCAAAGACATCATAGTTCAGGTTTAACTTTAAAACCAGTCTTTTAAAGGATGGTAGAAGTGGTATCAATCCTCTTTATCCAAAGGGTATCAATGGAATTCATCTCTAAAGATTTACATAAGTCACATGAGTCACCTGATACATATGCTAAAGATTTCATAGTAGAAAATAAACAATTAGAGCTACATACAACTGAATACAACATGACATGGTAGTAATGAATAACCCA
>MU227492.1:806646-817883 GCA_018584345.1 Thuja plicata | reverse complement strand
TATTTCTTTCATTTCATTTAACTTTCGTTGCGCGACAATGTCAATTTGAAATTAGTTTGGCTTATGCGCGGGAATTGTGTGGGTGAGTACTCACTGTTACGGTTTACGGGACTGTTTTGGGGAGACGAAAGCATGTTTTAGAAATGAAAAGAGTAGTCAGCAAATCCAATGGATCCAATGGGCCCCACAACAGCCACACTAAGTAGTCAATGTTTAGTGTGTGATGTTTAAGCCGCTCCCGCTCAACCCACCACCTAACTTGAAAGAAACAAGTGTTCTTTTATTAGAGGGTGGCTCCACTTGAATTTATTTTACAATGTCAAATCGTCTTGGAGGTGGAAGCGGAGGAATTGGGGTCTGAAATGCCTCATATGGACTGTATGGATTTTTTTATTAGGAGCCAGTGTTTGAAGTGCCACAATTGCAAAAGGCTTCTCCGTAGCACTAGATGACCCTGATTGTGACGATTAAGTCTCCTCCATGGGTGCCTTGGAAGAGGATGCCATGAAACTCCTCTGTGGGGTGACAAAACTTGTACGTGTGTAGTTGATTGAGGTGGAATTGGAGGTTGGGATGCAGGCCCAATTGGGTATCCAATCGAAGAAGGTGGAGAGTTAGAGTCTATTTCCATTTGTGTGGGGCTACACTCTTTAGCCTCCATGTTGATTTTATCCTCCATGTTGATTTTATGGGGAAATTCCATCCTATCAACATCAATGTACAATGTGGAAAGCATTTTCATTTTTGTCTCAACATTAGGAGCCAATTTATAGCCAGGTTGATAGTTACCTTCTCTCTCCCTCTGCCATTTTGAATGCTGGATCTTGTACCACCTCTCCCTTTCCCTAAATACAATATCATAGTCTGCACAATTTTGTATCTAATCTTCTAGTTGGTCCTCTTGGTGAGATTTACATCTTGGGTATACTACCTTTATGAATCCCTCCGAGTCATAAAATATGTATTTCTCATCAGGCATGTTATAGTCTTTCAGTTTCGTAGGTATCACCTCAAATCCCTTTCTTGATATGAAGTACAGTAGACCTTTTTATTACCACCTGGGAAGGGAAGAAAGAATCTCTCTATCTGTTTGTCACTCTTAGAGCATATTTTTCTGTAGATTCTAGCTACCTCATGACTTCATAGAATGTTATTCTATTAGTGAGTGTCATTGGCAGTGTCTTGGGAGGTACTTCACATCCAATATCTATGATAATTGTATGGTCCTTGTAGTAAAACCATGACCCCCAATTGTGATTGATTCACTCATGTGGGTTTAAATCCTTTGGTCTGAGGAATTTCACTCTATCAGACAACCCCCATGTGACACTCCCTTCAAAATAAACCATAAGAGGCCTAACAAAATGATTCTGAAACAAAATATAGGATGACCCTCTATCATGCTTGTCCCAAATGTAAGTCCACTCTTGGACTAGGACTATGTACCCATCAACAATGGCTTCGACTTTGTAAGTCCACTCTTGGACTAGGACTATGGACTAGGACTATGTACCCATCAACAATGGCTTCGACTTTGTAAGTCCACTCTTGGACTAGGACTATGTACCCATCAACAATGGCTTCGACTTTGTAAGTCCACTCCCAGATATGGAGTCCACTCCACAGAATTATGTGCATTAAGATGGAGTAGAACTTGAACTTAGTAGTCTTCATCTCCTTTATACCAATCAAGACCTTATGGATGTCATCTGCTAATGTTCCTGTATAATCAAAACATCTGTGGGCTTCATTTCCCTGTATATCCAAGCACATGAGAAACATCCAATTAGGAAATTAAATTTTATATCCTCACCATGCCACTGACATAAAGCGTAGTATGCATCTTTCACGTATGGAACAAACAAATCTATATAATACAAAGGATTTTCTTTGGGACTCAAGGCATTCTCTTCCTTAGTCAAGTGCCTGGGCCTGTGAAGAGAAATCTTACTTCTATACAAATTATGTAACTTTTGAAATTCATGGTCCATGATATTCGATTCAAGTGGCCACCAGTCTTTGTCAATATCTAGCGTGTATGTCTCTATAATTTCTCTGGTGATCTTGATAATTTCCTTGTTATCGTGGGTTAATAGCTGTCGGGTGTTAGGGACGTATCTGTTTGAAATTTCAGGGATCAAATCTACATTAACCAAAACATTTGGGACAATGATCCTAGCTAAATTGGAATCCCATATGTTCCTGACAGATTTTGCCTCCTTTCTCTTATTGTAATTTCTTCTCCACAAGCCAAAAACTGTCATGCCAGGTCCCAAAAATGGGTCTCTGTATCCTTCCTGGCGGTCAATTAAGAAATCTTTGAGGCGAGTATTACTGGTGGCTCCATTTTGCATTCCATTTGACGTTGGTAACTGTCTTGTTATCTCATCAACATAGGAAGTCAGATCAGAAGGTCCTTCCTTCCGTTTCATGATTAGCATTCTTCGACAGGGTTCACGAGAAGGTTAGGGTTCAAATGGCCCTTGTTGCTCCTGCATCAATATACACTTCACAATAGTGTATCATGCCAATTTTGTATACAATTTTTTATTTAGTACATATAATAGAAAGGAACTTGATACAATTATATACAAATATAATAGAAATGAACTTGACATAATTCTATAAAATTAGATCTCCACCTTATAAATTGATGATATTTAGGGGCTTTCAAATGAATGTTCCGTAAGTCACAACACAACTGTAATTGAATTTAACTTTCCCTATGAAAGACCAATTACAAAAGATAGGAGAGGAAAAATGAATCTCAGATGTGTCTCGATGTTCCAACTATGCAACATCACACAATTTCTTCACACATTGACTTAGAGTAGCAATTATGAATCATTGATATGTAAAACATAGAATTGATTATAAAGACTATACATAAAAGATTCACAAATAAAGAAACTTCCT
The DNA here is from genome assembly GCA_018584345.1 of Thuja plicata. Classification (NCBI taxonomy): domain Eukaryota; kingdom Viridiplantae; phylum Streptophyta; class Pinopsida; order Cupressales; family Cupressaceae; genus Thuja; species Thuja plicata. The sequence continues at coordinate 814,967 of MU227492.1, read as the reverse complement.
TTCTCATTAGTTAAGAATAAAAAGTCTTCAAATATATTTAGCCTACTTAGAAAACATCCTGTCATTTAATTCAGTCCTTTGGAACATAACTATTGATAACAACAAAAAGGAAAACTGTAATTACGCTATGTCAAGCCACATATAAACTCTTGACAATTTCCAATTATGCAATTTTGTTTGGAATGATGTTAGGCAAATTGAAAGGTGCCAAATCAAAACCAAATACACAGAAGATAGTGTGATTTTTACAAAAAAACCAATCTCCCCAATAGCGGTTGACTATTCCTCTTTCATCGTAATCTTTAGGCCTCAGAAACCTTTTGATCTCCATGGAGATAGAGTAATCATATGGGTGATTATAGGCCCTATAGATAGTTTTCACAAAGAATTCCTCAAAGTGCACATAGTGACAGCCCTTAAACTTATGATCCCAGATCGAAGTCCACAACTGAACATGAAGTGGTTCTCTCTTTCTACCAACAGTCCTTATTTTTAAGCCATCCGACGACATTCCTGTTTCATGATAATTAAACAAAACCATATGCATAAAAATTGAGTAATGTTTGAAGTATGCATGAAAAGGGTTATCTGTAATGGTAGACAAACCCAAATCAAGCATTCTAGAAATGTATCTTGCATAGTCAAATGTCCTAGGGTTATGGCCTTGCACATCTGTAGCTATCAACATGGGAAAAATTGACATGTACTCAAGGGCTTCTGAACCAAGTACTTGTCCTTCTGTGTAATATGTTATCCGTAGGTATGGGAAGAATAAGCCAACATGGAATGGTGGACCATTCTATGCACTGAACGTTGTTACATCACTTGTCACAGGTTTAACTTGTTCTTTTTATCCCAACTTTGTTTCCTCCCCTCACCTTTTTATATGTAATGACAACCTCTAGTCTTGACAAGTAGTAATCAACCTTTCATATTCATCTTCTAGGTCCTTAGGAGGAATCTCATAGTCATTCATATCATCTAGCCCAAACACCTCTATTACGAAATTCCTTGATACATGTACAATAGGTTCACCATTCAAGTCACAAATAGCCTTCAACTTTGAATTGTAATGGCTGGCGAGTAATATGAGGATTTCTAGGTTCACAAAGACATTTGGGACTATGAGCCTTCCTAAATTCATATGCCACTGATTACAGACTGGCTATTTGTAGTTTCTTCTTTCTTAATGAAAAATAAACAATCCATATCCTCAGACGTTTTTCTCCACATCTCCTCTGTCCTTGTACACGCCCATGATTTTGTCCATAATAGGGTTTTTAGGCCCTACCCTCCTCGACCTAAACCCTGACTCCTCCATCTGGTCTATCATGTCTCACTGTAATTTCCTCTCTCCTAGGGTTTTTTAGTTTTTTCTTACCCTTGTCCTTATCAGTATTTTCTTTCTTTGTTTTAGAACTTGTATTGGAAGTCTTCGTTATGAAAAATTGAAGGAATTTTGTAGATTATTGTGTAAAGAATCAAAACAGGGGGGAATTACTTGTATCGTGTCGAACAAGTGAATGTGCCCTCGTCTATAATAGCTTTTTATTTTTTATCTCCACGAAACACAATATACTCCAATGATGAAATAGTTGGTGTGGAAAATTGATCATCAATGCCCTGCAATCAATTTCTTCCCCCTGCTCCAATTTTGAAACTTCCGACGCAACATTCCATCCTCATCGCAACAACTATATTCGAACTACTTCATCGAGAAAAAGAAGACTTCAAGTAATTTAGAATGTCGTCAATCGAAGAAAATAAATCCTCTGAAATAAAATCACCGAAGTAAAGGGTTGGAAAATAGAAGATGTAAAAGTTTGAACAATATGGGTTGTCAAGTAGGAAGAATCAAGTAGTGGTGGAGAATAAGTTATTCGATAAGTGAAGTCATAAAGACGATTGACTTGTGGGACCCGGTAACAAATATTGGATAAAATCATGTTTTGAATAAGTTGATAGGTTGAATAATGATGAATAAAGTTATTTGAAATGTGGTGGGGCCGCTTTGAACATGATTCATCAAATAAAAAGTTGTGTCGAGTAACCCAACCAAAATCAAACAATACAAAAGTTATTCGAAAGAGGAAGGGTCTGAGTAATGATGTCATATCAAATAACATTCACCATCAGATAAGTTAAAAAGGCTGCTAGAGAAGGAGAAATTTACCTGATAATAGTTGATGTCATAGAATGCACATGCAGCAGTTGTGGGAAGGGCCGAAATAACTCATCGAGTAAGGCAACATTTTGAGTAACTTAGAGGCTAAGTAACACTGAGCACCATTTTTTTCGAGGGTGCTTCAAAAATAAATAAATTAAAGAATCATTTGTATAGATGAAATGAAGCTTTGAGTAACTTAAAAAGGGGTTGTAAGGTACTTTCAGTGTGTTCAATATGTTTAAGGGATAGTTGTTAGAAGAAAAATAAAACAGATGATGATGCATAATCCATTCATCGGTTAATAAAGGCATAGAGTAAGTTGTGTAACAAGTTAACGAAGAGTGATGGATATTTGAGAGGAGGCTTTGTCTAGTAAGGGGAGATAGTATTGCTCAAAGATGATTTCAAATAATTTAGGGCATCAGATAAGGATAAATATGAGAAAATGGAGGTTTTTAGTTAATCGATAAAGCACTATTGTGAAGAAGGTCATAAAATATTACTCGATGACGCCTAATCACTCAAATGAATTGAAACGAATGTTAGGAAAAATGTAATTAAATATTTAGCCTTATGAAATGATAGTTTGAGATGTATTTATGACTGTTGATGTGTTTCCCTTGTAGGAGTTATTAAATCAATCTTACAACAAGTAGCTAGCACAGGTTTTCATAAGGTGGATCTTTGAGAGTTACAAAAGTTGGAGAATTATAGAGTTTCATGAAGTTGTAGAGTGAGTTGTTGAGCTTGTAGAGGAGTTGAAGAACATGGATCCTTCATCATCAAAGAAACCAAGGGGAAAGAAATAGAAGGATGCTCCAATCGACCATCCCACTGAGAAAAACAAGCCAAAGAGGCACAAGGTCAAGGGAATAAATTAAAAAAAAAAATTTTCTTGACCAATTTCCACTTTCCACTCAGAGGTCGAAGAAGGTGAACCAAGGGGAGGAACGAATTGAGGATATATGTTAGGAAGTAGGAGACGTGTGGACTATGCCTAGGGGTTATGAATTGTTCATGTTTCATTACAATAAAAGGTTGGAAAGGACCCCAATGTGCCATCCATGGAAGAAACATTTGGGAAGACTAGTTGTTCCAAATTGTTTGTAAATATTGAATTCATGCAGGAAATTATCAAGAGTTACGTTCCCAAAACTAATACTATAAATGCAGCTTCATGTAAACTATTCATTTTCATCACGAAAACAAAAATTGAGAAGGTTTTTCAGTTGGAGCCAAGTCATGAAGCCAACTTGAACATACCAAAACTAAGGCAGGAGTATTTCACCCTACAAATGGTGTACAGGACCTGGGTGTTGTCTTTTCATTGCCCTAAGGTGGGAAATACAAGACCAGTGTTTTCAAGAAATGACTGCCCACCATATGATATGAAGTTGTTTCACCCATATTTGCAGCATACTTACATGACTGTTGGTTAGGTATGCAGAATTGAGAGCCCTCCTCTGATGAATATAACTTTAATGATTCTTACAGTTGATGTACAATCTAAAGACCCTAAGTATTTTGATTTTTCCACATATGTTGCTGACAAAATTAATACGGATTTAGAGAAGCTCCAAAAGGATTCATCTAAGTTAGAGTTTGGGCATTATTCCTCATTGATGCATATGTTTCTATTTTTTTGAATGACTAAAAGGTTTCTCAGACCTAAGGACTATATTAAGAAGACCCTGGTAGACCACAATTGGCATGACTGGTATGATTTTAAAAGTTTTACAAGGATTAGGGTTTACAGTTTTGAAGGTTTCCCTAATAAACTCCAAATCACAGTTCCTGATAGAATTGCTTACCTAAAATTTTTGAGGCAGATGATAGTGTTAAATTTACAACATTTGACATTAAGCAATAAGAATTCATTCTTACCAGCTACTTTGGTATTTGGTGATTGTTTTGTGAAAAGTATGCATAGTTATGATTCTATCAATGAAAAACTCAGTGTATATGGATTTTCCTGAGGAGATTCAAGGACAACCTTTGATCCCGAGGGATATATAGAAAGGGCCAGAGCATCTTAGAAGTTGCGATCATTTGGGCATAACCCTTTGGTCATTGGTGCTTTGATCCAAAATTTTGAAAGGGATGAAGTTATTAACAGGAAGGAAATATATGAAAAGGTGGAAAAATATTTTCAATGGAAATTAAGAAGAGGAAGGATTAACATGCAAGTAATCCAAGGTATCACAGATCTAGTGGCTAGAGCCATGAAATTGATTGAGATTGAAGAAAAAATTATAAATAATGTTCCTCTACATGTATTTAAAGAGCCCCCATTGAGGATTAGGAAAGATTCCCCAATTACATACTTGTCTCTAGACCCCAGAGGTGATGATGAGAATGTCCTCTTGAGAGAAGAATCACAAGTTGAGGTTGATGACTATTTGCCTGAGTTTGAGGAAAATGAACTTAACTTGGGACCTCTGTATGCACATGGATATGGAGATATCAGGGAAATTAAGCATGAGGAGATGAATTTTGATGGTGAGTTTGTTTTTTCTAAAGAAATTAATTTTTTTATATCAATATAAAGGAAGAAAATTGAGGGAAGCCTCTGAGAATTTGGAAAATGAGGTTCTTGAAAAGATGCTAGAGGAACAAGTTCAGAAGGAACTATAAGAGATCACTCCACAAAGAGGAAGGTATTTTCTTAAGGATGTTGGAGTTATCTTAAACCAAGGATGGGATATCCAAGATGCATTGATGTTTGATTGTTTTACAAGAAAGGAAGGTACTGGGTTACGAATTAAGCCTGCAGATTTGCAGGAGATTGTCACTATATCTGGTTATGATCCTGATCATAAGGCTTTATTAAAATGAGCTTTAAACCCAAGAGATCAAAGGCCACTAGTTGTAGATGTTAATTAATTATTCAGACAACTAATTATTCAACAAGTTGGTAGAACTCATCCAAAGGAGACAACACATTTAAATGTGTATGTTGCTATGATGAACAAAGCTCAGGTAGATGATTTAGTCAGAGAAGTAAACAATTACAAGAATTCATTGAAAAGAAGTGAGGAAGAAAAGGAAGCATGGAAAGAGAAAGACACGAGGTCGCAAGAAGGCTATTCTACTAGTTATGGTTTGAAAACATATGTTTATGATGCGGAACAGAGAGTGATAGTAGCAATGGGAGATGCAAGTTATTGGAGGTATAAAGCAGCGAAACTAGAGAAGAGAATAAAGGAGAAGGGTAATGATTTTGATTATTTGGCTATAAATATTATTTAAAAAGGTGTCTAATATTGATGAAGATGGTTGATAAGTATTGGGATACTTATTTTAACACTTTCAACATATTGGAGGAACATAGAAGATTAAATGATAGAATAATAGAGAAAATGAGCACAATTGATCCAGAGAATACATAGCGACTTCATTTGGGGAATTTTTTATTGTGTGCACATGAGGAATGTGGTATGAAATTAAACACAGATGTAAAGAAAATCAAGTGCGATGTCATGGATGCGTTGCCCACTTTTCTCAAGGATGGTTTGCCGATGTCATTGGACAAATGGAAGAGTGTTCTCATGGAAGGTATATCAATTGGATTGATAGATTTGCAGACTACAGAGGATCTTTCCATTCATGTGTTGGAGATAATAGAGAAAATGTGCCAACAAGAATTTTCACTGGAAGTTTCAACTCGACATGTGGAGGTATAAAAAAATGAGGAATATACTACTCATTTGTCAAATCTTAATTTGTTTATGTTAAGTTAGTTTATGTTGTTAAAGTTTGTTATGAAAGGACACGTCTGTTGTAAATACTGGTGGCCCACATCTATATAAGTTGATAGATTTTGTGAAGGGATGAGATAGAATAGGAAAAACTCAATAGAATGGGAAAATTTTGAAAAGGCCATACTCCAAGTCTTTTAAATTTTTGGTAAAATTTATTTCAAATATTAAAGATCAAGCTTCTCTCTTTTTGAAGGTTCTTAGATAAGTTTTTAATTAACTGGCTCCTTTGTGATTTATATTGCCAATAATTATAAGCTACTTTGGTTTTTTGTGTACAATACATTATTTGGTTAACTTTCAATTCGATCATCAGAATTATATGTGAGTTGTTCCATATCTGTGTTGGAAAGCTACAATGCAAACAATTGTTGTTTTGTCATTGATGTCAAACCTTAACTGATAAGACTATTGCTATTTGTTTGAGTACCATATCTATTCATTGATGAAGAAGATTTGAAGGAAAGGATAACAAGAAGACCAAGTGAAATGGTTGAGTTATGGGAAATCACAAGGGTACTTGATCAGTTGGCACATTGGCAAAGTAATGTGTTGTTTATCTATTGATGATAGTTTACTAAGAATAGTTTATGCTGAGTGAAGTTTGTGATGACCGAGTGTTAGTAAATTGCTGAGGAAACCAGTGATGACCGAGTGAAAGAACACAGTGTTGGCCGAGCAACAATATTTTGGTAATTGTTGAGATTTGAGATCTCTAGCTGACATAATTGAATTTATTGGGATATGTAAAGTTAATTGAGGATAAGCACAATTGGTCCACACTATTTAAATGCACAGGTAACTATAATTAATGCATGGATCCAAGATTTAATTAATGATTGCTTTGGAGAAGTAAATTAAATGTAAATGATGGAAAGATCTGTTGGATCTGACCTAACCTAAGAACAACGATCTTGATTAAGTGGCAAAAGATTTATTTGACCTAGATGAAGAGGTATATGTTAACCTTAAGGGGTTATTCAGAATGGGAGATGGGTGATGTTTATGTAAGAGGATTGCATAGTTAGTTGACTGATTGGCATGATCAAGCAGAGAAGGCTGAGCATAGAACCAGAGAGTTGTGAAAGTGATTGCTTGACAAATTTCCAAGAAGATCTAAAGATTGAAAAGAGAATGGAGGCCACTCAGTGAATTAGCATTAGAGATGAATTAGATCTAGATTTGCAAAGTAAGTTGTATGTATCAGATCACACCTACTAATTACTTTCTAACCATTGTATCAGTCAAAATCCTTTGAATAGGTTGACCTAATAGTCATTGTATAAATCATTTAAGCAAGGTGGCATTCAAGTGGAATATTATAAGTCCTCTAACAAGGCCACTCCTGACAGGGTGATTAAATCCTTTAACCAGGTCACATTTAGCAATGTGTTTTGTAACCTTTAATAGGGTTGCTCCTAACAAATCTCACTTCAGAAGACTGAAAATTTGATAGCATGTTATTGGTGGTTTTTCCCAAATTGGGTTTCCACTTTAAATACTAGTTTCAACTTGTGTGAATGTTTATGTTGTGTTTTACTGTTAAGTTTCTACAAGCTGATTACATTTGAACAGTAAACTGCATATGTATGTTGTTGATTTATGTTATTACTGCCAAGAAGATCTGAGTTGTTCAAAGTGGTATAAATTTTAAATTGGTACATCTAGACCTGAGGATAACTGATTCACCCCCCCTTTCAGTTATTCTTAATTCATTCTAACAATTGGTATCAGAGTTTTGGTCTCTTGAAAACAGTTTAAAGGTACTTGGAGCAAAAGATCAGAATGTATAAAAAGGAGGTACCAAAGTTGAACAAAGATAATTTACCTACATGGTAGAGTTTGATGAAATTGCATTTGGCTGGTATTGGTGATTCTGCTAAGCACTATGTTGAACATGATTATGTAGCCCCCACTACACCTACCACAACTGCATAGTTAAGAGAAAAGCAAGAACACAATCAAGAAATGTTGGAGATTGCATCATCTCTGAACTATCATGAGTTTGAAGACATAAAGAACTGTACAAATGAAAAGTAGATGTGGGATGCCTTAGAAACCATCTATGGAGGAGATACAAATGTACTGAGAGCCAAATCTGAAAGTTTAAGAGGTAAGTTTGATGAAATGAAAATGCAAGAAGGAGAAAATATAGTTCAATATTATGGTAGGATAAAGGAAGTTGTAAATGCTATTGGAGGAGCTAAGGGAACCATTGATGATAACACCATTATGAGCAAGGTACTGAGAACACTTCTTCCTATATATTCTATTAGAGTCTCTACAATTCAAGAGTTAAGATGTACTCCTAATAATAATTTGACTTTGGAAGGTCTGGTAGGCAGACTTACTGCATTTGAGATGTCAAATTTTGATAACTACACTCCACAAGCTAT
>MU227492.1:786653-802898 GCA_018584345.1 Thuja plicata | reverse complement strand
TGTCTTTGGCATTGTTGTCAAAGAGGGAGAGATTATTGAAAAATAGATTATTGAGTTTACTATAGACATAAAAAGAGGGAGAGATTATTGAAAAATAGATTATTGAGTTTACTATAGAAATAAAAAGAAGGAGAGTTTACTGAAAGAGGGAGTATACAGATGTGAAGAAATAGAAAGATTTTAGTGTGATTATAGACATAGAGGGAGAAATGTTTTACAAAATGAGAATCATAATGAACCTAAAGACATTCATGAAGATTTGTTCATATCAAGGAACACAGGTATAATTTTTGGATTGTGTGGTAACTATGGTTGGAAAATTATTGTTTTAAAGTTTAGAGTTGCCATCAATGCCAAAGAGGGAGATTGTTGGAAAGCTAAAATGCAAACAATTGTTGTTTTGTCATTGATGTCAAACCTTAACTGGTGAGACTATTGCTATCTGTTTGAGTATCATATCATTGATTGATGAATAAGATTTGAAGGAAAGGATAACAAGAAGACCAAGTGAAATGGTTGAGTTATGGGAAATCACAAGGGTACTTGATCAGTTGGCACATTGGCAAAGTAATGTGTTGTTTATCTTTTGATGACAGTTTACTAAGAATAGTTTATGCTGAGCGAAGTTTGTGATGACCGAGCGCCAGTAAATTGCCTAGGAAACCAATGATGACTGAGCGAAAGACCACAGTGTTGGCCGAGCATCGGTATTTTGGTAATTGTTGAGATTTGAGATCTCTGGCCAACATAATTGAATTTATTAGGATATGTAAAGTTAATTGAGGATAAGCACGATTGGTCCACACTATTTAAATGCATGGGTAACCGTAATTAATGTATGGATCCAAGATTTAATTAATGATTTCTTTGGAGAAGTAAATTAAATGTAAATGATGGAAAGATCTATTGGATCTGACCTAACCTAAGATCTACGATCTTGATTAAGTGGAAAAAGATTTATTTGACCTAGATAAAGAGGTATATGTTAACCTTAAGGGGTTATTCAGAATGGGAGATGGGTGATGTTTATGTAAGAGGATTGCATAGTTAGTTGACTGATTGGCATGATCAAGCAGAGAAGGCTGAGCAGAGAAGTAGAGAGTTGCAAAAGTGATTGCTTGACGGATTTCCAAGAAGATCTAAAGATTGAAAAGAGAATGGAGGCCACTCAGTGAATTACATTAGAGCTGAATTGGATCTGGGTTTACCAAGTAAGTTGTATGTATCAGATCACACCTGCTGATTACTTTCTAACCATTGTATCAGTCAAAATCATTTAACCAGGTTGACCTAACAGTCATTGTATAAATCCTTTAAGCAAGGTGACATTCAGGTGGAATGTTCTAAGTCCTCTGACAAGGCCACTCCTGACAGGGTGATTAAATCCTTTAACCAGGTCACATTTAGCAATGTGTTTTGTAACCTTTAATAGGGTTGGCTCCTAATAGAGCCCACTTTAGAAGAGTGAAAACTTGATACCATGTTATTGATGGTTTTTCCCAAATTGGGTTTCCACATTAAATACTGGTGTCAACTTGTGTGAATGTTTATGTTGTGTTTTACTATTAAGTTTCTACAAGCTGATTACATTTGAATAGTAAACTGCATATGTATGTTGTTGATTTATGTTATTGCTGCCAAGCAGATCTGAGTTGTTCAAAGTGGTATAAAGTTTAAATTGGTACATCTAGACCTGAGGATAACTAATTCACCCCCTCTTAGTTATTCTAAATTTATTCTAACAATCTGTTCTATTTTGTTGGTCTCTTCCACTAAGGGTTAAAAATTCAATAAAACTAATTAGAATATCAATCAGTAATTGAAGGCATTAAAGATCAGGCCAGTTGACAGGGTTATCCTAGTGGTAATCTTAAAAATTGTCTCACAAAGGTTATACATAAGGGTTAATGAAACCACAGACTCTATGGCTCAACACAAAGAAGGAATTGATCACATACTCAATATATATAAATCAATTCATAATCCTTTCAAGCAATTATAATTTATAAAATACACATACAAGCATCTATTTGTTCAGTCAGAAAGAAATTTATATAGTTCATAATTTGATTTTCTTAAGATCATATTGCCAACTTAAGAGAACATTTGTAGAAACTAGATTATATATTATAATCGTATCTGTAGACATAATTGAACATAAAAGAAACTTTACCCCAACCCTAAGAATACACTAAATTGACCCGTAACTATAAACCCCTATTTTAACCAAAAACCAAATAGAACTTCATTTAGAATAATATATAAGTCTCACACTAAACCAAAGCCTAAATTAAACTAGATAATCTTTATACAACCTTTAACTGAATAGAACCTTATGCATTTTGTAACACTAAATCTAATTCAACACTAGTTTGGATGGAATCACAATGCTAATCCTGATTCAACATTAAACCAAATTGATTTGTAACCCTCATACTAAATCAAATAAAACCAAAACTCAAATTATAGGCCAACCTTTACATTGTAGAAAGTTGAGTCATAACCATAATATTGAACCAAAAGAAAGACAAAACCAAATTGAACCCTAACCAAATAAAAAATTAAAACCTAATACAAGTTAATTATTTAAGAGTTCATTTATTGAATTAATGTTTCAAATGACAATATCATGTATAAAAAACAAATGCATATACGTGAAAAGATATCTTCAAAGGTTAACTTAAATATAATTGAACCCTGAACATTACTCTAACTTTAACAATAAAAACCCTGATATAGTATTATGAGTACCATGCAATTTTTTAAAAATAGTCTTTTCGTATATAATATACATATAATTTTTTTGAATTAATGTTTCAATCGACAATAAAATCTATAAAAGAAGAAAGTAATATACATGAAGAGGTGTGTTGAATGTTACCTTAAATTTAATTGAACCCTAACCCTGACTCTAACTTGACCAATAAACTATTACAAACCCATATATTATATCAAATTGAATCGTAACAATAAACCAACATACACAATACTGGAAACAATTTCATCTATCATCAAAAGGTTATTTAAAAGCATCAAAATGTATCAAATAGGAAATAATCTTAATAGTATATGTCACATATGAAGGTTCCCAATATGTTTGTCTGGGCATATGTAAAAATAAGTAAAAGAAATGGAAAACACTCGCCGATGCTTTTCAGGACCAGACTCAAGTCCCGCCTTATAGAAAAGAAATTCAGAAGCTTATTGATGGCATCAGAATTCCTATATCCCAGAATAAAGACAAAGCCATTTGGTGCCATAACAATTCAGGGGAAATAATGCTGAAATTTGCTTACCTAACCAATTTAAAGACTGTGGCTGATGAAAAGAGCTGGGGGAAAGTCTAGATCCCCCAATTAATCCCCAAGATCAATTTCTTCTGGTGGACTACCCTTCATGGTAAAATTATTACATTAGATAATCTCCAGAAAAGGGGAATACATTTAGTCAATAGATGTGCTCTTTGCAAAACTCATATGGAATCTATCAACCACCTTCTCATCCACTGTCCTTACGCGACTCTGGTCTAGACTAAAATTATGAGTATTATGAGATTGAATTGGGTCTTCATGGAGGACTTGGACCAATTCATATGCAAATGGGGAAACCTCGCGAAGCACCTGCTTATCAACACCCTTTGGAGGTTGTTACCCCCGCATATCTATTGGAGCCTTTGGAAGGAAATGAACAACCGTATTTTCAGAGGGGAGGAAAAAGCTGCTGAAGGGACAACATGACTGGCTGTGAATCTATTGAAGGACAACCTTTCTACCTGCCACTGGAAACCCCCCCTCCCCCTAAGAGTTTTGACTATTTGGTTGCTAAGCTTTGGCAACTACCTCCATCCTTCTGTGAGTTTGACTGCTCCAAGGCTTTGGCGAGACGGAATACCAAATGGTCCCCCCAGAGGAAAATTTCACCAAATTGAACTTTGACAGAGCTGCCTCTGAAGGACCTGCTACAGGTGGAGGTATCTTCCATGACAAAAATGGCAAGATGATCATTGCTTATGTGATAAACCTTGGATTAGGGTCAAATAACATGGAAAAAATCTCTACCCTCTTATGGGGCCTAAAGGTGGCAGTTACCTTGGGAGTTAAAAGATTGGTCATAGAGGGGGACTCCAAAATCATTATTGAGATGGTTAAAGGAAACTTTAAAGCTGGTTGGAGGCTGTCTAATTTGCTACAGGACATCTGGTCGCTGCTCCCCAAATTTGATGAGATTAAATTACATCACATTTTCAAGGAGGGAAATGCGGTGGCTGACAAGCTAGCAGCCACGGGGCTTAATCAACAAGGTCTCAGATTTTGGAGAAACTTGGGCTCCCTTTCCAAGCAAATGGTCTTACTTGTCGAAAAAGAAACCTATGAAGTACAAGATTGACTTTGATTGGACAGGAGAGGCGGTAGATAGAATCATGAGGATTGGGCGGAATTCAAATTTTCAAAAAGTGACGGGAAAGGTTTTTAATATTTTTAGAAGTCTAAAAAGACGGGCTATTAACTCTAATTTAGGAAAAAGTATGGGCTTTTTCAAATTTGAAACTGACATGGAGAATAACACGAGGCTGAGTGCGCTTGACAAGATGGATGAGGTTAAGTGGTGCATTAACTATGGGAAAGGCAATCATTCCAGGATACGCAAAAACTTTGCAATTAATTTGGATAACCTTGTTACAGGTACTTGTCATTTCATTAAAAAGATGGATTTTAATCCCAACTGGTTTTTTTGTCTTGTGTATTTCCAGCCTCTAGTTTTGTGTTGATAGCGTCCGCAAGACTCTAGTTATGAGGGTGTTTGGTGGTGGAGTGAAGGGTGGTATGTCGGTGGAGATACAGATTGAGGTGAATCCTGAGAATAGCTCTGATATGGGCGGTGATATGGTGAGGGTGGAACCCCCTAGGATTGAGGTGGGTTTTCTCAAAAACCAGTGTGCGGTAACATATCTGAAGGAAGGTGGGTTTTACCCCTACATGTAAGTTATGGGAGGATGTGATGAAATTATCTTCATGTAGCTGGTTAAAACTTGGATTGAACGCAAAGTTGCTATTAATGGCATTACCTTTGAGGTAAATGAAGAAGTTATAGCCCAGGCTAGAGGGCTTTCCCTAGAGGGGAAAAAGTGGAAAAAGATTATGAAGAGCCGTGACGACTCTGGCAAGGCGAGATTCTTCAAGAAAATGGAGGTTCCAGTTTTGATCCGTGGAGGATTTAAAAGGGAGGAGCTTCCTAGCCCATGGAATGATGTCTGCCTCATTCTCATGAGGTACATTACCATGGAAGGCCGTTTTGGCACTTGCTACAACTACCACTTTCCCTTGCTTAACCAATTCAGGTACAATGATACTATATCCTTCCCTTTTTACCTTCTTCACTCTCTTGAAACCATGGTTTTGGATGTGAGAGAGAAGTTAAAAGCCAAGCAAAATTATTGCATCCTCCACCAAGGGCTTATCCTCCGCCTTTATAATTTCCACTTTTCCCCGTGTCTCCCAAGAATTGTGTCTTTATAGGGTATTACCACGTCGAAGGGCCCTATGGAGGCGATGGGTGCTTCTAACCCCTCATCTTCCTCCAAAACCCTTGAAAAACTAAGAAGGCAAAGGCGGGGTCCATGGGTGGCACCCAAATCACTATTGAGTCTGAGGAGGACGAGGAAGATAATGAGAGTAGAAGGAGGTCCCACAGAATTGCTAAAATCCAATTCAAGTAGAAAGAGGTTAGGAAACGGTACATTGAAGATGAGGAGGAAGCAGAAGAGTCAGAGAAGGAGGAGGTTAAAAAAATCACCACCAGTGGAAACACTAAAAAGGGGAAGAAAAGCAAGATTAAGGAGAAAGAAAAAGGCAAAGAACCTCAAAATTTGGATGAGGATAAGAAGAGCCACAAATCTCCCCATGTTTTAGCCAGCTTCACTATAGACACCATGGACCTTTCCAAGAAGAAGTTGTTCGAAGATAAGACTGTGGACTCATAGAACACATCCCTGTTGTCTACGAACCCCCAGGTGATGGAAGAGGAACTGAAGGGGGAGGAGAATACTAAAATTGAGACCCCCGAGGTTAAGGAAATGGTGACCGAGAGTCTTCTGGCCATGGCGAATGAAATAACCCAGATCCAGAAGGATGTTAAAACTCTTTAGGCTTCCTCCCTGGACTCAGTGTCTAAAACGGATCTAAGAGAGGTCAAGGAGGAAACAAAAAATCTGGGTGAAAGCTTCAACAAGGTTTTTGGGTTCACGATTAAGGTTATCCACTTAGCGGCTACCACTCTCCAGCTTCTATAGTTAGCGAAGGGGTCTACCCAGGAGGAAGAACACAAGAACAAGAAGCTGTTCCAATTCCTTGCAGAGGATTGGCTCAATATGTTGCTAGACAATGGGGTTAAAAGCCCCAATTAACCTTCTCCTTTTTCCATGCTTTGTTTTGTTATTGATTTCTGGTGGCTGGCCATTGAGGGCCTTGTTGTGTTTTTGATAAAATTTTGTGTTGGGTTTAGACTTAATTCCCTTACTATTATAAGTAATTCCTGCTTCTATGTTAATTACTTTGAAACTTAATTTCACTGACTAGTTACCAGCTTCAAGGTGAAGCTGGGGTCTGTTAGGAATTACCCTTGCTATTGGTTTAGTTTTAACTGCTTTATTGTTAGCCATAATTCCTGCTTAAATGTTAATTAGTTGGATACTTATTTTCACAGACTGGTTACCATCTTGAAGGTGAAGCTGGGGTCTGTTAGGGAGTGTAGGCTGGTTACTAGCTCCATGGTGGAGTTGGGGCCTATTAGTTTTATTTTCTAGTTTTTGATGTTGAAAAAGGGTATTGGGTGAGGGTGTTTTGACCCCCGTGCTATGCTGGTTCTCTGCTGGTAGTCTACACTTCTTGTGTTGCTATGTCTATTCGGGTTAGCCCCCTTGTCTTGGCTATTTTCTTAATAAAAAAAAATAATGTTTATGTATCAATCAACTAACCTGCTAAGCCACCTCTAATTGTGGTCCACATTGATTGGTGTCATCATCTAAGTGCACTGTCACTCGGCCTGAAGAGTCTGTTGTAGTCCAACACAAGTCTGGTTTGTGGAATATCTCATGTTGCATACTTAATCACCTTCTCAGGAAATGCATCTAGCAGTTGTGTGCCCCATTAAGTGAGATCATATACATACTCTATAACAATTTGGCAATTCCCCGATGGCCACAGTCTCATAACATTATTGATTAGATCCATCTGCCCTTTGCTGTCAAGAGAATTGCAATAAAATGTCCATACATTGACAATGATCTCTACACTATGAGGGTGTAGTGAGTGGGGAACATAGGCCATCCCCCACCCATGACACCATGCATTTGTTGTCATCGCCAAAATAGTTTTCCTTTGTAACTCATCGAACAACTGGCAAAGGCGTTCTCTGGTGTGGTCCATCTGTAATTTTTGTAGTTTCCTGCAAAACCAAAGTACACAATTCTTTATAATATGTTTGTATACAAGACAAAGAAAAGAAAAAAGAATTACTCTATTTCCTGTCCATAAAATTTCAATAAATTATGTAATACTCCATACAATACAAAAAAAATTGCATCTATAAAACTTACATATGTAAATATTTGAATACAAAATTTAAGGCAAATAGAACATCCTCTAAAATATGATACCTTCATTTCACGTGTGCAACAATAGTAAATGTCAAACTATTTTGACAGTTAAGATTATTATAACAAAGAGATTAATTGAAAATGAACAAATCTAGCTACAACAAATTTGCTAATAAAGGAACAGGTTTTCTATATTACTTCAAAATATAAAATGCTCACAACTAAAAGTACTGATTATA
Source organism: Thuja plicata (assembly GCA_018584345.1). Classification (NCBI taxonomy): domain Eukaryota; kingdom Viridiplantae; phylum Streptophyta; class Pinopsida; order Cupressales; family Cupressaceae; genus Thuja; species Thuja plicata. Next base: position 795,065 of record MU227492.1, on the reverse strand, counting down.
TGGGACTTACAATAGCTTTCGATGGCTTTTTAAACTTAACAATTCATAACAAAAATAAACAAAGATAATTTGGCTTCCAGAAGCTATGATTTAATATTGGACACATGCTCTCTCTAATTTGTCTTCTCATTTGTATGAGCATCATGGATTCCATTTCTTGGTGTTAGTTGGGTCGGGTACAAAACATTGCGCTCTTTCATACGAAATATTGTATGTATTCACAGTTGCATTCTTTTTTACAACATTTGTTCTTCATGAAATCCTTTCTTGCATGGATCTGTTGTTTTATGTAAGGATTTTCTCTTTTTTAGGAGTTTTTCATCGGACAAACTCAAAAGAATATCTCAATGATTCACTCATATCTTGTCAATGTGGACAAGACAACATGTTTCCAATGGAAACAACAAACACATGTTAGACAGACTTAAGAAAATCCTAATCTTAAACTGTCATCCTAAACCAAAACTCTTCCTAATCCTAATTCTAACTATTATCATAATCTTAATCTTAATCCTTGATTTTTATCCTAAACCATAAATTATAACTCTAAAGGTAATACTAACCATGATGTAAACCATGTAACAGTAATCTTGTCCGAAATCTTGAACCCTATTCCTATTTGTAATCGTAATCCTAATTACCATTATACTAACCGTAATGTAAACAATTACCCATTGGATTACTGACTCCATGCCCAATGGATTGTTGAAGGCCATTGGTCACATGCCTAGTATGCAAGCATCCCCTTCGAGTCATAAAAAATGCTGGATATGTTTTCCACCATTAGCCCATCATAGATATTTGATCTGAGAGACTTTTGATGGGCTAGGTTTATATATTTTTGACATAGGAGGAAGCACTATGTTTTCTACACTGGTTTTACCAAGGTTGGAAAATATTGTGTGTTTTTGAGACCTCATCGATAACATTGTCTTCTTTCTACAATAGGTAAATTATATACTCTATTTTTGCATGTAGAAGCCAACAAATGTAATCCAACATTGAATACTCTATCCTTAGACCATGTTTCAGTCACTCGTAAAAAATCTCGCTGGTGCAAAAATACACAACATTTTCACATCAGAGAGAAAAGAACAATATCACACTGATGAAGAAAACACACACCATTTTCCAACGCGCACATACATTAACATTTTGCACACCTTAGATTTAATCACACAAGCATGATGAAATCTTAGCTGCTCATCTTTGAAAAGATGATTGGCCTTTAAATCCTGCGGGTGAAAAAACACACAATATTTTTGCATTGGAGAGACAAGAACAATATCACACAGATACATAAAGCACACAACATTTTCCACCGTGCACCTGCAAAAAAATTGGATTGCCAGTAAAAAAAAACTCGTCGGGTGCAAAAACACACAAAATTTTGGTCGAAAGAACATTTTGAAGAGACAGTAGAATGTCACCTTGATGGTGAAAAACTACGTCATTTTAAGTTGTTCCCTTGTGCACTTAATGTTTCAGACATCTTTGATTTAATTGCAGAAGCACGAATAAATCTGAGTCGTTGATCCCAAAAAAGATGATTGCAGTTTAAAATAGAACAGGGACCCACAAATGTGGAAAACACACAACATTTTCGGCCGAAAACATACAATGATTTCCACCCTGCCCTACCACAGTTAGAATTTTGTGCACCTTAGATTCAACGTTTTCATTTTTTTTACCTTTATAGTAAATTTAAAGAGAAGGTTGGTGTGGGCCCGAAGACAAAGTGTTGAATAATATATGATTTTGAATAAGAGCCTGGTTGGAACTTCTGATGGAAAGAGATGTTCAAAAATAGAAGTTAATAATAACTGGGGCCCACTAGCTAGAGCATCAAATAAAATACAATTTTGAGTAAGCACAAAGGGTAGATGGACGATGACCAAAGTCATTCGAAGTGTGGTGGGGCCTCCTCTCTGAATGCGTTGAGTAAAATACAGTTTTGAGTAAGCACAAAGGGTAGATGGACGATGTCCAAAGTCTTTCAAAGTGTGGTAGGGCTGCCTCATTTTATATGTCACGTAAAATATAGTTTTGAGTAAGTATAAAGGGTAGATGGACGATGCCTGAAGTATTTCAAAGTCTGGTGGGGTGGCCTCACTAAATGTGTCAAGTAAAATATAGTTTTGAGTAAGCACAAATGGTAGATGGACAATGCTCAAAATATTTCAAAGTGTGGTGGGGTTGCCTCACTTTATGCGTTGAGTAAAATAACGTTTTGAATAAGCACAAATGGTAGATGAACGATGACCGAAGTCTTTCAAAGTGTGGTGAGGCTGCCTCACTTAATGCATTGAGTAATATACCATGCTGAATAACCCAACTAAGGATGAAATGATGCACAAGTTTTTCAAAGGATTTTTTTTCAATGATTACGTCATGTCAAATAACATACACCATCAGATAAGTCGAAAAGGATGCTAGAGAGAGTCCGAAAATTGTAAGTGTGAAGGTCCCCGGTCGAAAACATCATGTGTTTTGTATGTTGTGGGTTTGAGTTACCTTATACGCAAGCACATAAAAAAATGATCATATTTTTTAAGATCGATGAGTGAGCTTTAATCGGGCGTGCATGATTAAATATAAGATGAAGAAAAAGGTTAAGTGCACAGGTGCGGGTGGGGGAAAGGGAAACCATTGACTGTTTTGCGATGTTGGCATAATGCAGGTGATTGCTGGAAGATTTTGGGTCCCTCCTAATGGCCAATGTTATGCTGATTAATTTTTTTTATTTCTGCCTGTGAAATTTCAACAGTCCAGTTTTTTTCCATAAAGAATGAAAGGCCCAGATTAAAAGGACCTTGCGTGATTAAATAGGACGAGTAATAACTTTAAGTCCACAAGTGCCCAGTCAAAAACATTGTATGTTTCCTACATTGTGGGTCCCAGTTACCTTATTCTGAAAGGATTAAAGAAGCGATCATCGTCACTAATACAAAAAAACACACAATGTTTTCCACCGCACACCTGCCAAAAAATTGGATTGCCGATAGAAAAAATCATCGAGTGCAAAAACACACAACATTTTAGGTCAAAAGAACATGTCAAAGAGACACTAGAATGTCATCTCGATGGTGAAAAACCACGTCATTTTAAGCTTCACCCTTGCACTCTTAACATTTCACACATCTTTGATTTAATCATAGAAGCGCGGAGAAATCTGAGTCATTGATCCCAAAGTAGATGATCACAGTTTAAACTAGAACAACGACCCACATATGTGGAAAACACACAACACTAACGAACAAAAAAATGGTGTTTTCCATCACACCCTACCACACTTAACATATTGTGCACCTTAGATTTAACATTTTCCTTTGTTTTGACCTTTATAGTAAATTTAAAGAGAAGGTTGGTGTGGGCTTGATGACAAAGTGTCAAATAATATATGATTTCAAATAAGAGACTGGTTGGAACTTATGATGGAAGGAGATATTTGAAAAGAGAAATTAACAACAACTGAGGCCTACTAGCTGGAGCATTGGATAAAATACAGTTTTGAGTAAGCACAAAGAGTAGATGGAAAATGGCCAAAGTCATTCAAACTATGGTGGTGCCGCCTCATTTAATGCATTGAGTAAAATACAGTTTCAAGTAAGAACCAAGGGTAGATGGACAATGCGCAAAATCTTTCAAAGTGTGGTGGGTCTGCCTCAATGCATCTAGTAAAATACAATTTTGAGTAAAGGGTAGGTGGATGATGCCTGAAGTCTTTCGAAGTGTGGTGGGACTGCCTCACTTAATGTGTCAAATAAAAAAACATTTAGGATTAAGCAGAAAGGGTAGATGAATGATGCTTGAAATCTTTCAAAGTGTGGTGGGGTCACCTCACTTATGTGTTGAGTGAAATGCAATTTTGAGTAAGCAAAAACAATAGACGAATGATGGCCAAAGTCTTTTGAAGTGTGGTGGGGCCACCTCAGTTAATGCATCGAGCAAAATACCATGTCGGATAACCTAGATAAGGATGAAACAAAGTACAATTTTTTTGAAAGAAGAAAAGTTTCAAGAATGATGTCATGTCGAATAACATACACCGTTGGATAAGTTCAAAAGGCTGCTAGAGAAAGTCCCAAAATTGTAAGTGTCAAAGGTCCTTGGTCGAAAACATCACGTGTTTTCTATGTTGTGGGTTCCAATTACCTTATACGCAAGCACTTTAAACAAGGATCATATTTTTTAAGATCGACAAGTTAAATTTAATCGGGCGTGCACGATTAAATCTAAGATGGAGAAAAAGGTTAAGTCTACAGGTACGGGCGGAGGAAAGGGAAAATATTGACTATTTTCAAAGTTGGCATAATGTAGGTGATCACTAGAAGATTTTGGGTCCCTCCCGATGGATAATGTTATGCCTATGAAATTTCAATGTTCAAGATTTTTTCCATAAAAAATGAAAGACCCAAATTAAATCAACCTTGTGCAATTAAATAGGATGTGCACTAAATTTAAGTGCGCAAGTGCTCTGTCAAAAAATATCATGTGTTTCTTGCATAGAGGGTCCCAGTTACCTTATTCTAAAAGGATTAAAGAAATGATCATCATCTCTTACTGTTCACATTACATCGAGCTTGCATGATTAAATAAAATATGTGAAAACATTTAAATGCGCAAGGGCACGTTCGAAAACATAGTGTGTTTCCTACATTGTCGTTCCCAGTAAGCTTTTAAAAAAAGGATTTAAGAAGCGATCATCGTCACCACCATCAAGGGGATAAGATTATGGCGATTAAATTGAAAGACGATGAAATCTTAAGTATGCAGATGCACGGGGTGGAAAACGTAGTGTGTTATCGCATCAATAATTTCTTGTTCAACCATTTATTAATAATTTCTTGGTCTTCTTTTCTTCCTTATCTTGCCATTGAGTTATCATGTTTAGGTTTGTTGCCTAATGTTGAGTGCCTCTCTTTTATCATTCTACTTTCTATGTTCTGTAAAATGTGGTTATAGCTTCTATAATGTGAAAGTTATTTGTTTTGCATCTTTGCATTAGTTCTACCTCGTGCATATTTTTTGCAGGGTAGGATAGAGTCAATATATGTGTAGGCTAGTTTGTATTGATATTATGTGTATTATAATTAGAGAGATTAACCATGTTTCAGTCTATTTCAATCTTGTGCATCACCATAACCTTCTCCATTTTCCTGATAAGTCAGCAGTTTAGGTGTATCCTGAGAGTTTTGAAGTCGACCATATGAGGAGATTTAGACACAAAGCACAAGTCCCACACTTGGGGGGTTAGATCCATGTATCAAAATGTTTCTTGGGGGTCAAGGACCAAGCATGGGTGCACACATTTGTGACAATATTTACCTCGGTCTCTTGTGTTGTTCTTTGACCTTCTAGTTATGGCATTTTCATTTGTTGCCTTGTGCAATTTCGTCAGGATCATATGCAAATGGAAATAATGGCAGTGTAATATATATAGTTGTTATGCACAAAAATGTAAAAAATGCAGGAAAATTTGGGGTGGGCAATGATATTTTATTTGTTATGCATTAAATAGACTTGAAATCTTAAAAAAGATCAAATATTGAAATGTTTCAGTCATATAGAGTCCGTCGTGTCCTTCGTCCACTGAATGAGATATTTCTAATTGTCATTGAAAATTAGATATAATCATCACAATGAAGAATAACATTTTTTATAGGCACTACTAATCATATACATGCCTTTTCAAGGACAGAAAGTTGACACAAGGGCACACACCAATTTTTTATAGATAAACAAAGGAAACACAGGCACACAACAATGTTAAATAATTGTTCCAAGTACATTCCATGAACACTTATTCCACACAATCTATCCTTGTGTGACACGGTAATAAAAAACTATGATTGAACCAATTCAATGCAATTTCGTGTGCAGGGGTAGGATAAATTGGAGAAATAAGAGAAATCCACACATGAATGTGATAACCTACTTGCAAAATCCACCAAATTACTTGAAGAGAGAAGAGGGAAAAGATAATGCATTCATGTATATTCAATCCATGAAAATAAGATAGAACAATATGGCTATGCATTTATTTGACTAAAAATAACGCTTTTAAGTTAAAACTTGCAAAAATAGAAACCGTACATGTATATACAATGCACATAGGATAGAGAGAAGGGTGTGCGTGCATATGATTCACTGAGAAGAATAAACATATTTGAAATATTTTACGTGTATCAACCTTTTTTAAGTTTAATATAAATCACAAAAGAATACAATTGAAAAGTATATGTGCAATCCATGAACGTAAAAGACAAGGCGGGAAGTGAAATCTTTCATCAAAAATAATTGTCTATTTTATGTATTCAAGATCACAGTGTTCAGGGAACAGTTAAGATGATTGTAATTGGTCATGTTGTCCCTTATTTACATATACATAAATGTCAAAGTCCAAATATTTTCTATCACTTGCTAATAAACTATTCAATACAAGTGGGTTGTCAGTCAAATGAATAGCAAGCAGCCTATTGTGAACGTATTGTATTACATAGGTAGACCTATCCACCTTTAGACACCCCTGAATGTCCATGAAATTTTGGCGGGGATGAAACATATTGTTGGAAAGAATAAAGAGGCAATCCCATTGCCTCCACAAATTTCACCTTCTAGCCTTCTGCGTGATGTATCCAAGCATCTAGCATTGCATCATACTTAATAGTTGACTCAGAGAAAATTTTCTTGTTAGCATCAAGGGCTACCTCCAAATTTATAGTAATCAACTACTGTTCAAGCAATTCGTTCTCCCGCTTCATGTTCTTCTCCTTCAACTCTACAAACAACCTGTCCATGTCACTATTTTCCTTCTGCAATTATACAATTTGCAACAAAAGGCACTTGTTATCTGCTTCAACAATCTCCAACTTTTGTGATAGCACAATAATATGATTGCACTGAAGCCGAATACGACTTTGGGTCAAACTCTCTACTAAAGTCTTCGAAGTATCAGTCATGAGGGAATCCTCTATGGCTGCATTATTGCCACTCTTTCCCTTGCAACACACCACCAACATCTAATTCTCCCATGAATGGTGCTTCCATTGAAGACTATCCTTCCATATGAACAGATGAACTGGTGGCCCTTGCAAACTTTCATGATCTATCATATATTGACAGTCGTAAAATTGTATCGATAGGGTTATCTATGGTACAATTTTGGGTGCCCTTTACATGTGGGAGAATTTTTCCATTTTCCCATCGCTGCATCCAAACCGTGCAATTATGGTTGGTTAGTGAGGATTCAACTTTATTTGGAATCGCATGAATTCCCATACTATCAATTTCCATAAATAAGGAATGCGAAGACGAGGGCAAATAACTGCTTTATACCTATGAATATTATCAATGTTGCAGCCTGTCCAGACCAGTTCTAGAAGCAAAGATAACATGTACCGCCTCCAACATTAGGCCAATGAAAAGGTGGTTTGTAGTGTGTTCTGCTCGATCTGCAACAAAATCCACACAAAAGGAAGCATTAAAACTTCTTCCCGAGATGCAAAATGGGGAACATCTACATAAGGTGATTAAATAAAAAAATATACTACATGCATCGTGTAGAATAATGCCCATGAACATACTAGGAAAGATGTAACAGAAAATGGTGATAATAAATTTCAAACCTCACAAAGTGACTGACATACAACAAGAGTTGGCATTAGGTTACTTTAGTAATAGCATTTCAATGCACACCCTTCATTTTCCACAGTAATAGCCTTGTGGATGGATTACTTGTTTAACAGTGTCACAAACACGAATGCATGTGGGTATTTAAGCATAAGGTATGTTAGTACTCTGAAAATTTTGAAGAAATTTGGAGTTACTACGTAAAAATTTCCCTGAAAGGTTATGGAGAAGGATTGCTTTGAATGCATGCTAAAAGAGACCTGATGTTTTTCATGAAATACCACTTGGGGAGTGGGTTCAACACATTTCAGTAAGCAAGTATAGTGGGAGCACATCCAGTCATGTTTTTAATCATATCTCCAAAAATATGAACTGGGTCAAGCTAAATGTTTAATATGTTTGAGATGACCATGTGTTCACACTACATAAAAAATTTCAGAAAAACCCAGATTGAAAATCAAAAGTTATGGTCATCTAAGTATTTGCAGTTGCAGACTAAAAAGGAGCTCGTCGCGCAGTCGCGAACCAAAATGAGCTCATCGCGCAGTCGCACAAGGAGCTCGTCGCGCACTCGTGGACCAAAAGGAGCTCGTCGCGCATGATTTTCAAGGCAATGCAAAATGCATGCGAGTTGGTGATTTAGCTCGTCGCGCAGTCGCACAAGGAGCTCGTCGCGCACTCGCGGACCAAAAGGAGCTCGTCGCGCACTCGTAGAGGCTATGCAGAGATGAATTTTTAGAACCAACCAGGAGGTGCCACTTGTCCAATTCTGGTGCACTG
>MU227492.1:771778-786017 GCA_018584345.1 Thuja plicata | reverse complement strand
AGGAATTGAAATGAGAAGAATGGTTTGCAAGGCATTTCATTCGGGTTTTTGAGTTTGGAGTTAGAAGTTTTCTGGGATTGCATATCTGTTTGACTCTGTTGCCCAATAGATAAGGCACTGGTCTCTGGTTTGTCTTGTAGTTTCTTCATCAATCAATTATTCAAATCATTTTTCCTTTCTGTTTAAAGAGCTGTGAATGATTGTTATATCAAGTGTGATGTGCAGGAATCCATCCCCTGATTCACTGAAAGAAGTGAATCCAACAGGTACACCCGCCTGAGCCCTTTGCTGCTCAAAGTGTAGGAGGATTTGTTTGATCCTCGTTAATTAGCCTTTTCTTTGACAAGGTCAGGAAAAAAATGCTAACAAGGTACACATGGAAGGGAAGGTTGAGGGAAGTGAATTTGGTTTCTTATGACATGCAGTGTAACAACGTTAGTGAAAAACATCTAGACAATATTTTCTTTGCAAATGCAATATAATGAAACTATTTGTGAAACACTTGTTCCATCAATATATCAACCACCAATTAAGAAGACCATGTTGTGAATGTGTATGGAAATTTGACCATACAAGGCATAGCAAAAAACATGGAAAGAACTTGTATATCATTCCACTTGAAAATAAAACAACACAATTTATCAAAAAGCATACATTTCAAGAAGGTGGATTTATAATACCCTTAAATAATTAGCCCTCTTTGACCCTTATTATAACACACTTCTCATTGAAGTCAATGTGCAAACATATCAGTAGTCTAGTTGAATGGTCTTAACAACAGTAAACACATAAATGGACTTTTTTTTCAAAGGTCAACAAATCAGTCTATAAAATCATAAAGTCAATCAGACTATAGAAGAGGCACAAAATCATAAGTTGATTCCACTAAAAATAAACATTCTACCTAAAGAATACAAGCCTTTGGCAGTGCATCATATTATTCACAAATCAGAGATGATTTCAAGAAAAGTACTATTAGACACAATGCAAATATAATGAGTCATCAATCAAATATGGAAGACAATTAAAAAAATTATTTGTCGCATGATAAAAACATTGTGCCACAAATCCAAATGCCTTGAACGTGCACCACAGACATAATGCAGATATAACAATGCATATTATGAACTATCCAAAGGTGCGCATATCCCATTGAAGGGTACACTAACAAATTAATAGAATTGACATTAACAAATGTTAGTAACTCTAGTAGCACCACTGGCTAGACTAACGAATCAATTGACATGCCTCCTCATTTCCTCCTTTGATGTCTATTTTGCGCAAGTGAGGAAATTCCTGCATAAAATCTACTGTGCTTCTTTGGGTCATTGTGCGTTGTTGGAGAGGTGATACCAAGGTGTTGAATACTCACACCAGTTCTTCTAATGGGAGAATGAGACTGGATAGATTATTTCTCCACCTTCAATGCATCGACCACTTTCTCCTAGAGTTATGCAGAGATGTTGAATGAGTGCGGGCTCCAAAATAATGTGGACATCAATATTAGTGTAGAATTGAAGAAAATTTACATTCACACATGAAGAAATAGAAGGAATAAGACCTTCTGGAACATCAAAGGTAGAGTACGAGTCAATTCTAAAATGTTCCATGCCTCGAAAGAATTTATGGAGTCGCTTAATTTTTTGAAAAAGAGTGAGTAAAGGCCAGCCTAGCATGGGGATCAATAACCTCTATGATTTGGACTTTGATAGCACCCACATGTAATTCTTTTTTGTGACACTTCACATCCTTTTCGACACCTTAGAAAATGCCTTTTCCAACCTATACACCCTCTGATAGAAGCTCGACATGATCTCCAATTGCATATGTGTGAACTTCTTTGTGTAAGGGCTGGTCGTCGACAATGGGTGCCTGCACTCAAAAAATGTACATGGAAAAACCAAAATTGCATGTCAAAAAGAAAAATTATTCATGATTAAAGATACAAAGCAAAGAAATAACTCTAACAATTACCGATTCAGAGAGCCTGTTGGACTTTTCCCCTTCACCCTGCAAAACTTTATCAACACTATCACTTTCCTTCGTAGTCTCCATTTGCGCAACCTTGTCAATCATGTGAAGCCCTAGATCCTTTTTCCCACACACAGTTTGTTGTATTCCACAATCTTGTAAAGTAGAGAATGAGTGAAGAGACTATTGTGACAATATGAAAGAGACTTCTGATTACAAAATAGACAAGTCAATACATTGTTTGAAGTATCGCATGGTTCAAGGATTAGAACACACAATAAATCATGAGAGAAGCTTCCCAACAACTTTCTCGTTAGCTCTAATTTATGTTTCAAATGCACCAAATCAGCTTCAATGAGAGTATCCTAGAAGACAAAATATCAGTTTACGCTATGTCCGCATCCACTTTAATTTGTACCCTAACACTTTGAGCAAGAACATAAAATGTACATCTCCAATTGGGGCCTGCATCATGCGAGGGTTGTACATGCTAATCGCAACATTGTCAACCTGACATAACATATAAGTGGTATGTATTAAGAAAACATATTATAGATTTCATTATCCAATGTGTGTACAAAAAAGTATCTACACATTATAATGCTGATTAAATAAATAACAATTTTTCCACTTTATCAACACTTTCCTGTTCACATGCGCACCCCTTGTTCCCGCCTTTGCCCTGCACAGTAGCCTATGTCACCATTCAGAATGGTTAACATTGTTAACTCCAACAAAATGATGAAAAATAAGGAATGCCATACACCCACCACATAAAACTTATCCCAACATCCCTCTCATTTATGTCCACTAACATTTCTTTTCAATGCATTCATTGCAACGACTTATATGGACTCCTAGATTTTTGCCCTCTAGAATGACTACCCTCATTTTTATTCACAGGGTAACTTTAGAAAAATCCACCTTCACCACCCTCCTTTGGTAGACCATATCATTTTTTCACAGAGGCCTTACATGGAAAGAAAATTTGGGTGTCATTTATTGGAATTGCGAACAAGGTGAGTGGTCAAATGGAATAATAAATGAATACTTATAATACCTCTAATATAAGAAAATAGAGATGAATTGTTTTTAGGGTTATTATCCTATATTACATTTAAAAGAATGATTGTTTTTTTATTGAAAAGTAGAGGGTAAATAAGATGCTCTCCTTTTATCCTTAGATACACAAATGGAGGATCCAAATTGATTAACCCAAAAGGAAGGATCAATGCATAAATAAATCAATCATTTAGAATTAAGAGCAAAGAGGAAGATTAAATACCCGTTTATTTATTTGAATGTGCAATAGATTAAAAAATTTAATTGAAATAGACGGGAGAAAAGTACTAACCTTGAAATATTGCAGATTTGAAGAATGTTGTTTTCAGAGGTCTGCACTTAGTTTCTAGAAAATTTGAGACTAGATCTGGAATAGAATCATAGAGATGAACAAAACATAGAAATATTTTTCCATTCTGACACAGTTCTGATTTGTATCTCTAAGTCAATGTCACCATTGACCCAAAATTTCTGAATCTGACCTAGGGCAGAATCGACCTAAAAAGTCTCAGACTAAAATTCTATTTTTAGATCTTGAAAGTTTTCCAAAAAGGGTATCCGAATCTGCGCTCCGATCTGCTGTCCCAAACCTATACCTGCAAGAAAAATGGATTTGTTTGTTTGGGGGGGGGGGGAGGGGTTTTCCTTGGTCAAACCCCAGTTTTGGAATTAACCTCAAAGTATAGTTGAAATTGAATAAGTAAAACAAAGTAAATGCACAAATTCACCTTGCTTGTAGAAGTCCTTGTGGCGGATTCAAATCCATGAATCCACAAGTATGTATGCACCAAAAAGGATGTAGAATGTAGAATGGTGAATGTAGGATGTCTTAAATCAATTGCTTGTAGACCTTCAACACCAATCTTGAATGGGTTTTTGAATTAGAAGAGGCTTGAAGGAATGTGGATGGAGAAATCTTCAACAAGAGGGCTCCATGGAGCTTGAATCCTTCAATGGCCACCAATGGATCTCTTTGATGAAAATGAGTGCTTGAGAATGGATGAATGCTTCAATGGCTACTTGGCTTGCTTCAAATATTTCTTCTTCACCTTTGGATCTCACTCTCAAAGTTTTTGAATTCTTGCAATGATGACTATCAAGTATTAGATTGCTTATTGCTCTTGTGGTTAGAGAAAATGAGAGGAGAAAGCTTCCTTTTATATGAAACTAGGGAAAAATATTCTAGAGAGTCTGACATAGGAGAATTAAATTCCAATTAGACCCATGCCACTATAAGAGGACCTATATTGAATATAATTTAAGATTTGTTGTCCTGAAGATTGAAACAGCTGAACCGAAAGCAGGAATTAACTTTTTCCAAAGACCGACATCCAAAAACCCTAAAATTTTGAAATTTGAATCCTAGGCCTAGAAAAGGTCGATTGTGACCTCAACAAGGTCAAACTTGACCTAGGTCAAGGTTGAGGTCGACATTAACCCAAAAAGGTCAACCTTGAACCTAGGGTCAAAGTCCCATTTTTTCAGTCTGGGGTGCCAGAAATAGGTTGGAAAAAGTGGAAATGGGGAAGAACACGGGGAAAAGCCAGATCTGAATCAGGAACCCATTCAAGGTGCTTGGCATGACCCCAAACCACTTACTCAGAAGGATAAACCAGTCTACCATGGAAGTGCTTCCATTTTCTGACTATACATTTAGCCCCCACTTTAGCAAGAGTATGGACTCGACGCAAACTCCTAGTAAAGGAGATCATAAAGAATATATAATATTATTGGAATCAAAAGGGACAAAGAAATCCTCAAGCCCCCAAGGGACTTAAGTCTTTATCAACCCTAAGATCACGATAAGAGAGACATCACCAGTTAAGGAGAAAGAGAGAGAGGGTGTGGTTACCTTGCCCAATGAGAACTTATGTCCCATTGTGAACCACAAAAGGAAAAAGTGCAACTGGAAAGATGGAGTTGAACCGCCTAGTGAATGTGGCTAGTCACTAGTCAACCCATCAGGGAGATCCATTCTTAAGGACACCTTCCGACCTTAAGGGATCAAAATGTTATAATTTGAAACTGGAGGGATAAAGAGATCCATGTAAATTTAAACTGGAGGGATCAATAGAACCAATAAAGTAAAATATCCATGCTTTAAGGATTAGTCTTTAATCCATAAAGGGAAAAAGTTTTAAGTTTTTAAAATATTTTGAACGTGCGTGTGTGAAAAAAGTGAGTAGAGAATATGCCCCCATGTTAAATTCATTGCTAACACTTTAATAGGAGAAATGGCTTTGATGGAAAAATAAACAACTCTACTGATTACATTTCCACTACGAGATACCCCCAAATGAAGACAAATCAAGGGAAATATCACATAAACATACAAAGAACAAAGAAGGGATCTACCTACTGTGGGGTCAATATGATCATAAGATAACATGTAAATATAGATATGATATTATTTCAAATGAATTGACATCATTCCCCAAAGAAAGTAGAACTACAATCACAATGGAGGAAATAAAACTCAAGAGTTACGAAGAAGAGTCTTTTCGAACCACAACATGGAGACCAAAAAGAATCAGTGCTACCATGTCGCAGATCCAAGTGGACTACACAAGGAAAAAATTTATGAACAATAGAACAAGTAAAACATAAAATGAAAACTACATATATAGAAGAATAGAGATACATATAGAGGAATTATACAACATTTAGCAAACACATTACGAGAGAAGCACAATACAACATGCAAACAGAAAAAGGGATACCATGAAGGATAAGCCAATCAAGCGCATCACCTACTTTCCCCATCTTGATTTATATCATTTAGGGAAGGTGGGAAACTTGTAAGTGGGACTATATCCAATATAGTAGGAATAATAGCCAGTTCCAAACAAGGATCCTCTTGAGAATCACATTGCTCGATACTAGTTGTAATTTTCAATTGAGTTGAAAGAATATGAGGTAAGTCAGTATCAAGATCAATGGTCTCATATTCATCACTAAAATCAATAGGATCATCAAGAGTATCCTCCTCATCAAGATTAATAAAAATGGGATCTAAGATGCGAATAGGATCATCATACTCATTCATCTTAACATCATTGAACGAATATTAACTTCTTTCAACACATCAGGCATAGATTGGTCAAAAGAAGATAAATAATTTTGAAGAAAAAAAGAATGAGCCCTAGCGTTAGCACTACACTTCTGATGATATTCATTATCAGATTTATTATGTTTTGCTTTGTTTGACACATGTGGAGAACTAGGAGGAATAAAAAATGGTTCCTGTACAGGTTCTGTAGGAGGATTGGTAAGATTCACAGTAGGATGAGAAGTGACACTGGGAAGTTGAGTAATAGAGTTAGAAGTAATGGATAAAGGAGGTATAGAAGGAGTGGGAAAAAGACCACGGTTGAGATCTATCCGAGGCATGCTTAACTCGACTATCTTGCGATGTTTATAGGCTTAATATGAACGAAAAAGGTTGTCAGGGCGAGGAGGACATGAATTAGGCAATGAAGGCCAAAATAAATCAAGAGTAGCACAATCTCTAGGCCTAGAAGGTTGATACTGACTATGATTAATCATTTCTGCTTCTCCATTATGAATGAACTTAATATATTTATGAATAGGAGAAGAAATAGCATGCATAGAAGTTATTCAAGGCAAACCAAATTTGACTTGAAATTGATCAGAGGTAGGAATGACAATGAAGGTAGTATCTACAACCTTGCCACAAAGTTCAACAGGCAAGTTAATAGAACCAAGTGTAGGATAGAGAAAACCATTACAAGTTTGGATCTATGCATCCGATGGATCATAACAATCACATTGTTATGATCCATCGGATGCATAGATCAACAAGACAACCACGCGTAGGTATCTTAGCAATCCTAGCATAAATATAAAGGGGACCATCGGGAGCCTTAATAGTCTCAGAGTCATCAAAGGTAATTGAGAGTTCTCGAGGTCAATTATCCTTAGTTTGTTTTTGAGGTTTAGATGGAGCTTGAAGTTGAGGTGGAGGCGAAGGATCTTGAACAGTAGGTTGAGAGGAATCAACACACTCCACATGATTAACAATGTGATTAAGATCATCCATCTTTGAATCGTAAACGATATCCATAGAAGATGGTTGAGCAATGGTATTAGTATCATGTGTAGGTAGATGATTCATATAGATTTGAAGGTTTTGATTAGGAGGAGAGACAAATTTGTTCCCATTACCATAAAAATTATCAACAGATAAAGTATTAGAATCAATTAAGTCTTGAACTTTATGATTTAGAGAATAAATTTTTTTAGTATCATGGCCATTCTGGCAATGGTATTGGCAAAAAGATTTAGAATCAAAGGATTTTGAAGCTACCGTAGTAGGAAGGAGAGGTAGAATATGAGGAAAGGTAATCATGTTAGCACTTAACAACCTACTCATAATAGAATGTAAAGATTCAGAGGGAGGATTAAACGTATGATTCATATGGAAAGCAGTGGATGTAGAAGTGGCAGTGTGGGATGCAACAACTTGATTAGAAATGACATTCGTTAGTTTATTAATATTGATACAGTTTTTAGGTTTCTGAAATATATTAGGATTAGGAGCAGTGTCACTCTTATCAACTGGAACAAGAGCCATTGGAGTGTTGCTCTCAAATTGACTCACTTGTAATTGATAATGATGAAGTGCTGGACAAAGTTATTGAAAAGAGGTAAATTCAGTAAGAAGAATATTATCTCTAATATCATTTTGTAAATTTGAAATAAACATATGTTGAACATCAATATCAGGAACATGATAAGAAATCTGAGCATACAAATGCTTAAATCTACCAATGAAATTAGTCTATTTTTCCTTAGTATTTTTTTACAATGCATTAAATTAGTTAAGGAAACTTGCAGATCAATGTTGTTTTGAAATTGTTGAATGAAGCTATTAGAAAGTTTAGGAAAAGAATCAATAGAATAAGGAGGTAAAGAACAATACCATTGCAAATCCTTATCACAAAAAGTTCTAGAAAATAGTTTAGCTAAAATCCTATGGTCATGAGCATAATCACTACAAAGGATTTGAAATGTTTTAACATGAGTAACAGGATCTCCTTTACCATTGTAATTCTCAAGATGAGGCATATCATCTTGTTGAGGAACATTAGCATGAATAATGTCTAAGGATAAAGGACTACCCATGTCGCATGTAGGAATGCTAAACTTGGATTGAGTTAAGGATGCAAGTTGTTGTTGTAAAGATGATATAGTTTGAGCCAAACTAATAATTATGGAATCATTAGAAGATATAGGTGGCATAAAAACATTAGGAACACTAGGAAAAGTGTAGGAAGTGGCAGGAATGGAAGACACAATAGGTGGAGCACTTGGAACTACAGTTGAAAGGGGATTAGTATAAGTAAAAGGTACACTATGATATGAAGGTTGTGAGGTAGGTAGAGATACCGGTGGAACACTCACAAGAATAGATGAAATTGGGAGATATGTAGTCATCAAAGGAGGATTATAAGTAGGAATGATAGGTAAAGGAATAGAATGAGGTCCCTCACTAGTGATAGGAGGAGTAGATCCTAAATCTTGAGCCTCTTGTGCCAAAGGTTTAACTTTCAATTGCACAAGATGAGTGATACCATGCAAGAGATTAACACCTTGATCATTATCACAAAGGACTTTCTTAAGAGCCTCTATAGCTTGGATGCAATCTTGATTATGGTTTTATTGAATAAGCCAATTTCCTATTTTATCAAGTTCGGTTGAAAGTTTTTGCACTTGTTCAGGAGGAACTCTTAAAGCATCATCCTCATCATGAGATGAGTGAGAAGAGTTATGCTCCATAGAATGATTGGAATCATGAGTGATCAAATTGTCATCTGAGATCCTAAGGAAAGGAGAGGAAGACTCAGGATCAAAGGAACCCATAAGTCTATGAATTCTTTTAACTGGGATGTTATGAGTAGGACTAGAAGTGGTAAAGATCATACACCAATGAAATGCAAGTGAACTAATTTAGGAAACACAAGATTTTTATTTTTAATTTTTGCAAATGTAAATGCAAGAATATAAAAGAAAGCTAATCTAATATGCATGCAAGATCTAACATAAAAGATGTAAATCTAACAACAAAAAGAAAGAGTTGTCTATCATGGGTTCACCAAAATGTAATATAATAAAATAGAGATGAATTGTTTTTAGGGTTATTATCCTATATTACATTTAAAATAATTATTGTTTGTTTATTGAAATGTAGCGGGTAAATAAAATGATCTCCTTTTATCCTTAGATACACAAATGAAGGATCCAAATTGATTAACCCAAAATGAAGGATCAATGCATAAATGAATCAATAATTTGGAAATAAGAGCAAAGAGGAAGCTCTTAAATACCCATTTATTTATTTGAATGTGCAATAGATTAAGAAATTTAATTGAAATAGATGGGAGAAAAGTACTAACCTTGAAATATTGCAGATTTGAAGAATGTAGTTTTAGGAGGTCTGCACTCAGTTTCTAGACAATCTAAGACTAGATGTGGAATAGAATCACAGAGACGAACAAAACCCATAAATATTTTTACATTCTGACATAGTTCTGATTTGTACCTCCAAGTCAATGTCACCATTGACCCAGAATTTCCAATTCTGACCTAGGGAAAAATTGACCTAAAAAGTCTCAGACTAAAATTCTATTTTCAGATCCTGAAATTTTTCCAAAAAGGGTATCCAAATTTGCGCTCCGATTTGCTGTCCCAAACCTGTACTTGCAAGAAAAATGGATTTTTTTGTTGGGGGGGTTTCCTTGGTCAAACACCAGTTTTGGAATTAACCTCAAAGAATAATTGAAATTGCATAAGTAAAACAAAGTAAATGAACAAATTCACCTTGCTTGTAGAAGTCCTTGTGGCGGATTCAAATCCATGAATCCACAAGTATGTATGCACCAAAAAGGATGTAGAATGTAGAATGGAATGTAGGATGTCTTCAATCAATTGCTTGTAGACCTTCAACACCAATCTTGAATGGGTTTTTGAACTAGAAGAGGTTTGATGGAATGTGGTTGGAGAAATCTTCAACAAGAGGGTTGCATGGAGCTTGAATCCTTCAATGGCCACCAATGGATCTCCTTGATAAAAATGAGTGCTTGAGAATGGATGAATGCTTCAATGGCTACTTGGCTTGCTTCAAATCTTTCTTCTTCACCTTTGGATCTCACTCTTCAATTCTTTGAATTCTTGCAATGATGATATTCAAGTCTTAGATTGCTTATTGCTCTTGTGGTTAAAGAAAATGAGAGGAGAAAGCTTCCTTTCATATGAAACTAGGGCACATTATTCTAGAGAGGCCAACATAGGAGAATTAAATTCTAATTAGACCCATGCCCCTAGAAGAGGACCTATATTAAATATAATTTAAGATTTGTTGTTTCGAAGACTGAAACAACTGACCCAGAAGTAGGAATCAACTTTTTCCAAAGACCGACATCTGGAAACCCTAAAATTCTAAAATTTGAATCCTGGGCTTGGAAAAGGTTTATTATGACCTAGGTCAAGGTTGAGGTCAAACTTGACCCAAAAAGGTTGACCTTGATGCTGAGGTCAAAGTCCTAGTTTTTTAGTATGGGGTGCCAAAAATAGGTTGGAAAAAGTAGAAATGGGGTAGAATAGGGGGAAAAAGCTAGATATAAATTAGGAACCCATTCAAGGTGCTTGACATGACCCCAAACCACTTACTCGAAAGGATAAACCAGTCTATTATGGAAGTGCTTCCATTTTCTGACTATACAATACCAAATTACCTTCTCCTCTAACTGACCACAATTAGCAGACAATAATTTTCTCTTCCTCCTTTATTCGAGCATCGGACTTCTATCACTAGAGGTCCACCCCATTTTCAAATTTTCATCCACATCCCAAAACTTACTAGCCTCATATTTTCCATAACTTTTCTTCTTGGTTTCCAATATTTTCCATCTTGTGGGGCATGGATGCATGCGAGGTTTTCCAGCTGCACCTGGGGTGGCAGGCAGTGCAACCATTGGTGTATCCCTACCAGTTTCCTACCATGCAAAATTAGATTTACGTGGACTACCTTTCCAGTGCCACATTTTTTCAATGTGAGTTGAAATAACAGTAAAACGAATGATTATTTTCAAAAATCAGAAAGTAGACTATTGGTGGTTTCCTCAATTTTCCATTACCTTGTAATCTTTTCTATTCACCAATGCTAACACCTTATTCATTCTCTTCTTTCTAACCTCTGCACTCTCATAAACACACATTTCTTCTTGAATCTTGGCCTTACCTTCTACTGGGAGGAGGTCCACTAATGCCTTCTTTTGGAATTAACATATATACTTCTCTACACACTTTCTTTGGGATGTAGACCTCATCCTCATATGGTATTCAACATTCCTCTCCCTCCTTTGGTAGTACCCCTGTGCTTTGGAACTAGAGAGACACTATTTTGGGTTGGTTGTGGGAGGTCACTTGTGTCTGAGTGCTTTGATGAATGGAAGTTCATGCCTCTGCAATCTATGTAGGTTGATCCTTCCAACATCGCAAAATTCTAGTCCTCCATCTACCGAACATGCACCTATGAGGCATTAATATACCAATTTTTCATTGCACCATTCATTCTATATTCAGTCTCACTCTGCACACACATAAGCGGAACAGTAAAAAAAAACTTTTTACAACCACAAAGCCTAGGAGATAGAACATAATATCAACGGGGAACAAGGTTGAGTACACTATTCCTATATGTTACATCATGATTCAAATTTCATAAATATATCACACCTTACAATCACTCTGACAATTCAAACCCTCTCCCAAGCCATTGCCGACATTTGTCTCATCCACAACATCCTTGTTCTCAGTAATGCCATGCTCATCATCTCTCTTGTTGGCTTTGTCACTTCCATTATCAACATCAGTAGTCCCTCTTTCAAACTCAACTCTACCACTGTCACCATGACCAATTGCATCACCCTTAACTACTCATTTTGAGGGCCCCTCCACCCCATACACAATGCTCATATCACCCTAAAGTAAATTTTTTTATGATAACAATGCAACACCCATCACTTGAACCTTGAAGAGCGTGAACAAGATATATATGCATTTTAATGCCACACCCATTCAAATTATATGATATTAGTTCGATGGAAAATGATTACCAGTTTACTTGTTGCACTCACAGGGACAACTCTCACCTGTCTCACAGACATCCTACTTAATTTCCCCACTATCTGCTGATAATGAAAATTCCACTTATTAGTGAACTTGCAATACCTTTTCATTGACTAACACAAAATGATATTTATAGGAATCCTCAAACCATACTATCTTACCAACACATATTTTGCATCCTGTGAAGCCTTGTGTGTTGTCCCCATAGTTTGGCACCTCAAGGTATCACTGATCTCAACTAATTTTTCCTTTAAATGTTGCATCATACCAACCTACACATGTTAAATAACATGAGTATTATTGGCCGGTCAAGTTGCACATATATTGCGTTCCTTCAACCTCCCAATGAATTTTCTTTTGAGTGGCAAAGCAACTTAACATACAAAATGCATTGTATGGATGTCAGTTTATAGTATAATTATCGGCTGTTGATTCTTCTTTGGTTATTTAGATCTATCTTATTTATTCTTATTTCAATTTACAAATGACATCTGGTATACAAAGAGGCTAATTAAGTGGGATATAACTTATGCATTTATTTACAAAATATCAACATGTTTACCATTCGTACGAAAGAACTACACATAAGATTCCACTCTTCTTTTCCAACATTGAAT
This sequence comes from Thuja plicata, assembly GCA_018584345.1. Classification (NCBI taxonomy): domain Eukaryota; kingdom Viridiplantae; phylum Streptophyta; class Pinopsida; order Cupressales; family Cupressaceae; genus Thuja; species Thuja plicata. The sequence continues at coordinate 773,217 of MU227492.1, read as the reverse complement.
CCATGATGGGATCCTCTAACTCAACTAGGAGATGCATTTTATATAAAACCCTATTTGTGAAGTTACCCTATTAGGGAGGTTTTATTTGTTACTAGGCACAAATAAACATTTACCACTCGTCAAAAAATATAAACCAATAGAGATTACCATGCACTTTTTTGCATAATCAACATTTTGATGAATATTTCAATAAAATGAACAATCTGTGGAAAAGTACAGTGATTTTAATGAATGTTCACATCTTTAGATTGTCTTTGTCACCACGAATACACTCATGTCAAGCTTGTAAAAGGTAAAAAAATAAAATCCCTTTCATTTTTAATATACCTATCACAAAAATTCATAAATATCTATTCTATGTATAATTTCTTCATTCCATTTTCTGAATATAGTCACAAACTATATTGATTAATATGAACCAATATGCTGTTGACATATGCAATGTGCTAAAAAACTATCTTTTAAACTCTCCAACATTACTTTATTAATCGATATAATATTATATATCAAACAACATACGTACCTTCTATATATAATATTTTTCATTTAACAACATGAATATAAGGAATGACTAGGATGAGCGATTAAATTGTATGGCTTGGAAGACTTCAAATTATGCTTATTCCTATGTAATTTTGTTCCCTTTAAGGCCATGCATGCAAATGGACAAACTTTCAATGAAAAGTTGTGATTAAGGGTACGAAGGTGTGCCATGGGAAAGGATATATGCCACACGAAGGAATGTAGCTCTCCCAACCCAACACAACTATACACATAGAAAATCACCCATGCTAAATAAACCATTGCACAAGAAAAATAAAAACACTTTGATAGGAACCTGAGAGTTTATAACATCACTAGGAGAAATAGGGATATCACCCAATAGGCTAGAACGTGGGAAGCCAACTAAAGAAAGTGTCAAACTGTGCATTCCAAGAAATTTTGGTAAACCTGGTGAAAGACTGGTAACAAGGTACTAATAAAATTCTATATGTTTCTATATATATTCAGGAATTTTATACATACACACACACACACACACACACACACACACACACACACACACACACACACACACACACACACACACACACACACACACACACACACACACACACACACACACACACACACACATATGTTGTTAGACGTCGATATCAGAATAAAGTGGCTATTTAGCTATAATTTTGAAATTAACAACACTTGTGGCTTTCATTACAACAACATATACTTTCCTTGGATAAAAAATTCATAGTAGTTTTTCAATGTGACCTTCACCTTGCTAATTAACATCCAAACATAGGCAAAAAAATGTTAATGAATAACACGTACTATGTCAACAATACAATTTTTTTTTCGAACATCTCAACTATCAAACTAACTATTGTTAGTAATAACTGAGAGGGGGGGGGGGGGGGAATCAGTGGCCTCAAAAATTT
>MU227492.1:728981-764771 GCA_018584345.1 Thuja plicata | reverse complement strand
TGAATCAGTCTCTAGACTGTCAATAGGCTTTATGCTAATCTTACTACCATCCTTGAATCAGCCTCCTTCTTAGACTATCAATAGGCTTTAGGTAAGACCAATGCTACTATCATGAGTCAACCTTCTGATAATCTGTTAGGATATACCTCAATTACAAAAGACTGTTATGTCCTGCTTTGTTAAGAGACTTAACGCTTCAATGGTTAAACTGAAACACAATGACCTATTTCTAATGCAACTTTGAATTGCAGATATTCAAATCTATTTACGTACAATACCTTTCTGATTAATGTATCAATTCCATTCCTTTGTTCTTCATTCTTTCTGCTCTGTGATACTATGCTTCACTATGTGTCAGTGTGTGCAAAATTCTTCAGCTCTCCCTTAGCTTGATTGATCAGGACTGCATGAACTTTAACCTTCATCAGTTTCTCTTCAGCATCTTCTTTCAGTTCACTCCCCCGTGTATTTGATTGCTTGCGAAAATGAATTAAACTTGTCTCTTATATAGACATGACATTCCTTAATTCTTGGTGTGAAAAATAATCCAACCAAATTGATTTACGACTTTAACTCCTAATTTATCTCGTAGTTATATTCTTTCTAGCTATATAAATCATCTTTAAATCACTTACTTAACTATGCTCGAATAAAACAAATAAAACAACCAGTTAAGTCTATCCTTAAGCTCTGCTAGCTAGATATTTTGTCATTTTTTGATCTCTCTATTCTGTCTGTCAATTCTGTAGTTCGTCGCCGGTGACAACTGCCAATTTCATCGGTACAACTTTAGTTAGCTTTGGGATCTCCATCTGTCGAGCATCATTGGATTTTTCTCATTGGGAAACACTATTTTTAGCTCGTCGGGCATCCCGTGATTCTACTTTGTTGGGCAACACTGTCTTCTACTCGTCGGGTATCACTGTGACTTTATCTCTGTCTTTACCGATGGTGTGCACTCCGTCGGTGTCGTGTGTCACTTGGTGAATACTTGACTTTTATGCATTGCTGAAAGCGTAACCTCTGTTCTATTGATTCTGTGAAGTCTTTGGCATTATGTATATGACCATACAGATGATATCAAGATGACATCAATGACAATACAAACCATTAACTAATTTAATGTCTTGCATCATCTTCAACTTAACATTATCAAACATTCAGTCAGTTACATGTCATCAAATATACCTTTTGGTAGTTGGGGAACACTCTATATCCATTAAATATTGTGAACAACAGTATCACATAAATACAATTAATTACCCATATTTCAAGAGAAATGCAAAAAATATCTAGACTCAATTGTCATGTCTTTTCTTTTATTTCACTTGATTCCCTTCAAATTGAAAATAACACATATATTTCAACCTTCTTCAAGCTAACTGGAAGCTGGCATCAATTTTCTATAAGCTCGACACACCAACCCAAATTTGTTTAAATTAAGGCCCCTACACACACCGATTTATATATCTGTCACATTATGATTTTGAGCATGAGGACATGCCAAAAGCAATTGATGTTACAATATTATCCCTCTACGTACACCTTCACATTGACCAAAAAATATAAAGATAATATCACAACAATTTTTTTGGTGTTTCAGCATGTCATTCTCATTCTTTGTGGTCTGCAGGCTGCTTCTCAACATCAACAACATCATTCTCTTAGTTTGGAAGGAATAGAGGAAGTTGGAACATCATCATTCTCATTCTATTCCTTCCAATTTAAGAGCAATAGTGACTAGAGGAATAATCATTGCTTCAATCATTCAAAATAAATGGTGGTTTTTTGTCCTCCCATTTCTTTGGTGTACCTCTTTCAATGTTTGTTGGTCTCTTATTTTGACTTTGAGTTATTATTTTTGTGATTGTAACTATCAGTTTACAAAATTAGTATTGTTTGTTCATTTCATTGTTTTATTGTTGTTTGTTAGACTATTTATTGTTTCATATGTATGTGCCTTCATAAATAAATTGTACCATTTTATAAACCCTTATTTAATCTTTGAATATTGGGATCTCGTACTAGCTTGAGGATAATAGTGATTGTGGCTAAATCGTAGTAGAAGAGTATATCTTTTTTTCTTCTTGTCTTTTCTCTTCCCAATATTAAAAGACTAGAGATTCTTCTTATACGATTTATAGGGTGAAAGCAAGAGAGGTGAAAGATCCTATTTATACAGTGGTCCTCTTGTAATTTTTTATGTTATCAAATTGATAAACATATGTTAGATATTGGAGACCAAAGCATGGTCCTTCCTAGAAAATGTATGGTACATGTGGGTATGTGCAGGATCATGATATGCCAAAAAATGGCGATGTGAAAAAATGAGCTTTTCACTCATCCAAAGGCCCACCCAAAAGTTTGTTAACTTTTTAGTAGGCCTAGGTGTCAGTTCACCTGGCCAAGACAAAAGACAAAACTAAAGCATTATCAAATATCTGATAATATTAGATATCCAATATTCATCAGTGACAATATATTGTTGTCTGCGGCTGCATTCAACATTTTCATTGTGAAAATGTTGAAGCAACCAGAAAGCATTTTTGGATATCTGTTACACATCATATATCCGATTTTCTAGAGTATTGAGGTAAGTTAAATTTATAAGTTTCATTGTTGCTTTTGGTTTTTGAATTGAAATTTGTAGTTTTTTTCAAAAAAAAAACTAGGGTTGAAATGGTATTGTTTATTGTTTTTTAAAATTGATTATAAATTAGGGTTGAAATGATAAAAACTAGGGTTGAAATTGATATTCTTTATTTTTTATTATTTTTAAATCAGACATGGATTCAAACCAATCAGAAAAGTCTCCCAATGAGTTTGCAAACAATCCAGAACTACCTCAAAACAATCCCTCGCATTTAGAAGACCAACCAGTCTCAAACCCTCGACCATTATAGTATCTATAAGAGACAATCTAAATTATCTTAGAGGATATCTGAACACATATGCAAATATCCCCACATTATACCCCATGTTTTCCACATTGAACTCTATTATTGAAAACATGGAGTAACTCACAGAGAAACACAATGCTACACTTCTTTGGCGTGAATCCATGCACACCCAGCAATGAAAACTTTAGTGGTGATTATTCACTATTTGACGAATGTCGCATGTCGGCGACCCCAGAATTGGAAAATATTTTTCATATATTGGATTGACCCTATCGCTTGACATTTATTAATATTGGGTCCTATGCCCGAGCCCATCACCCATTGCTTTGTTTAATTTTTTCCATTTCTTACACATTATCACCAATGGAATATAATTTTTGGTCTCAGTAAGTTTATAATATTTGCCTATAATTTCTAAGCGATCCCAAATCAATGACCTATATTTGCCAATATTTTTATACATATATATTTATAAGTGGCCCCAAATTTGCTTGGCATTTTGCAGACACGTGTCTCAAACCAACGCAGTTTCACCAACTTTATTAATCATATGAAGGTATTGGACGACCCATAATTACCTCAGAAATAACAAAAGACATGTTATAATTACATGGGATTCACCAAATATTTTTATACCTAATACCTCTCGCCGAATTCACCAAATAAGGATTAGTATAAAAACATTTGATCGATAGTGAAGTTTTAGACTGTTGAGTGCAACTGCAGACTACATTGGCAAGTCACAACTGCAATTTAATTTGAGGCAAAGGTAAGTGATGCTTATTCTGCAACTCTATAGTTTTGGGTTCATTATTATTTAGTGGTAACTAGTTAGTGAACAGTGGTGACTAGGGAGACCTCATAACATGATTATAGGGCCAGTAAATCCATAATCATATTTGTATATATTATAGTTTGTTGTCACTTCTTCAACATTTTAACATTTTTGTTCCACTGGAAGTCGTTGGCGAATGGGGATGTCAAACAAGAATAAGGGTAAGGCTCCTGCAAGTGGGGAAGCCAAGAGAGGCCAAAAAAATGTAGAACCTTATCATCGTACTTTGGTCATGGTGTTGGAAATGTTTTTATCCAAAATCGGGAAGCTGCTTCATCACAAGTAGATTTTGAAGATTCAGAACCTGAAACTACATGACATATTGCAGAAGTAGGTGAACTTGATATCTCAGATCATGATGAACCTGATGAAGATTTTTAGTTAAATACCCAGAGCATCCATAATGATATAGTCAACTTGGATGAGACTGAGAATGTCAGAGATGATGATGGTGCAAGGAAAAAGAAAAGAAAAAATAATTCAAAGAAGGATAGGGAATCAAAAAATGATCAAAAGTAGGAATTGTCGAGGAATATTCAAATAAAATGGGTGTCAAAGTATCTATTCATTGAACTAGTGGACAATCCAATTAAAGGTCAGCCTCCGATAGAATGCAGATGTAATATTTTCACAAAGATAAATAAGAAGGAAAAGAGGTTGCAGTTAAAAATTAACACCATAGAGAAGCATATGGGTGAGGTTTACGAAAAGAAAACCATAGATGGAGTTGAAAAATTAGTGATAAGATTGAAAATAAAGGATGAACCTCTGCATGTTAGGAGTGCAAAATTATAAAAATTTCAGCAGAATTTATAGACGAAGCCTACTCAAGTTAAAGTCTCTATTGAATCTTGTTTTGGAAAAGCATTGGAAGTAGAACTAATGAGAAAAGTTGTCCAGTTAAGTGTTGTCTTTAATATTTTGAGCAGAGGGCATCCTATGAAATACTACCCATTATTGAGTTCTTTATTACACTTTCTAAAATTTTGTAACTATCGTAATAGTCACTGGTCAACAAATAGTGGATGGGAATGGGTAAGTTGTCTTGTCGATGTTGAAAAAGAGGATCTAAAGGAAAAAATTAAAGAGTAAATTTTTATTGCATTGTCTTTAGATGAGGTTACAAAAATAGATAACACTTTGTGGGTATGCATGCATGTTTATACTGTACACAATTTTGTCCGCCAACCTCATCTACTAACTATTGCTAAAATGAAGGAAAATGTGGCAGCTATTCAAAAATTTATTTTAACTAGTAAAGAGTTCTCTAATTGAATATGAAGGTATAAATGACATGACAATTGATAATAAGTTGGTGTGTGTTGGAGCGGATGAGGCTTTAGCAATGCAAAGCCATAGGGGTGGTCTTTGCACAAAGATATAATCTTCTTGTGTGCCCTACATTGCTCCCATTCATTGCATGGCCCACATAATGAATCTAGCTTTTTGAGTTGTCAGCAAGCATGGTTCAGTACAAAAAATGAAGTTTTAATCAAAGAGCTCTACCAATACTTTTGTGAAAGTTTGAAATGATTGAGGGAATTTCAACACTTTTCTGAAGGACTAACCGATAGGAACAAGCTTTTGAAGGATAATGATACTAGATGGATCTCTTTTGATAGACCAACGCATCGAGTGTTTTCAAAATATCAATCGTTGCTTGGTCTAATGAACTCAAGTCATGAAGAAGCAGGGTTACCCAAATTTCCTGAGCCATTGCAAAGGTTAAGTAATGTAGAGACACTCTTAACATTATCATTTCTTCTCCTCCTACTAGAGGAAATGAGAAATATAATGAAAAAGGCCCAGCAAAGAGAAATGTATATTACAGAATATGCCATGCCTCATAAATTGACATGCATGACATTGGATGATCTCTATCGGCCATGTGATGATGTAAAATTTTCCAGCTGGCTTAAAATCATAGATTTGGGCAATCCTAACAACTTTTTAAAGATCGATGTAAATGGGGAGTTATGTGCAAAAGTATGCGGAGTTGAGATACCAATGTACTACTATGCTAGGGTCGAGTCTGAGGAAACATGAAGGAACAACACGAAGCAAATATCAAGTGTTAAAAGGGAAGACTTTACGAAGATCATTGAGTTTGTAACTGCTTCTGTGAAGCGCATTGCCTATGATCTTTGCTCATAGATTAAAGAAAGATTCCCTCCAGTCAAACTAATTTAATCCATGGCTATTATGTTTCCTTGATATTGGAGTATCAACAATTCAAAGGATTATCAAACTAAGCTACTAACTTTGATAGATTATTTTTGCAAAACCAAAGATTTAAATGGTGGAGTAACTCTAAATGGAATTTTAGATGAATCTCATTTGAGAGATCAATCAGGTCATTTTTCAAAGATAATGAGGGAACAATATAATATTATGTGGAACCCCCATGAAGATGGATCGACAAAAAGGCTTTGGAAATATCTAGCTGAGAGCAAAATGTTGATTGATTCAATATCAGAGGTTTTCAAGCTTGCTTATTTATGTCTGACCATTATATTGGGATCGGTGGAGGATGTGAGATTTTTCAGTGTTTTAGGGTTCCTAAAGTCAAAGCAAAGAAACAAACTAGACAAGAATTTTGAAAATTGCTTGAGGCTCTATACATCCAGGTATGAAATCCATACTTTTCCTTCTGACAGGGCACTATAATTATGGATGAAGAAATGTCAGAGAAGAGGGCTGGGAAAAATTTCAAACCAAAGTGGGAGTGGCATAGACAATGATGTAACTATCATTGACTCATGTACTATTATTGGTAATGCTAGTGTTGAACTTGAGTTAAGCGGAGGTATGCAGAGTGAAGAAAACATATCGAAGAACCAAGGAAGCTATGATGTTGATGGTGATGAATCTAAGGATCCTGATAATGATATGATGTGAAAAATTGAACCTTTGTAGAAGTAGTAGGTCCTAGGTATTTATTGAACTTTTTTGTAGTCTACTGTTAATTTCTGCATCTCATCATCAAACATGCATAATATCATATTCCAACGTCAAAAACATGAATCTGGTTGATAATGTCATGAATTCCACAATTAATAATAGTTTTCATTTGCATTACTCATCTCATATGGTACAATTCTTAAAGATTTTTTTTTATTTTTTTTGAAAACATAGAAATTCATATGATAAAATTCTTAGAAATAGATATTCTCATTAATTTATTTACAAATATGACACAATGTAACAATTCATTCATTAATAGTAGTAACAAGTAGAACCCAACTATGTGTGATTTTGTTTACAAAAATGAATTGACAATGAATTATGACTCAAGAGTCAATACCCAATTTTAATTTCATTACCCTTAGCAAATGACCCTGAATTCCCTTTTATAGAACAAGGGAGAAACAATAGCTTCAGGTCAATTTTCCTAATGTGAAGTCTCAAAATCAAAATCAGTAAGAGTCAAGACCAGTACAACATCTCTACAACTATACATTTCTGCATTTGACATGCCTATTTAGTAAATTAGCATTGAGCAATAGCATTATAGAATCTGCTACATTGATCCTGTTAAAAAAAAGCTCAAAATTGTTACTTTTAACTCAATTCAAGCCAATAGATAAATAATATAGAGATGATTGAAACTGAAAGTACTTTCACATACTATTTTTGATGAGATGATTTTGCCAGTTTATTTAGTTTTCTCCATTCTGCATCATTTGGAAGGTCAAAATTTGTCAAGTTATAGTAAATGACCCACAAACTCATCAGCCATCCATAATTGTTAGAGTGACTTGAAAGCAATGATCCTTCCAATACTGCATTCAAATTTGTCAATGGTTTGATGCACTTTGTAATGCCTTCATGAGTTGTGTCCTGAGGAAGCTTGCCTAAATCAGTCCTCATTGTCTCCTCCAACCTTTTTTTGTAAGCTTCTCTTCCATCAAAATTTGTTAATGAGTTACTAGGACTAGAAGTCAGCAAACCATGATCTATCATTTCAATTGTTGTTTGATTCATCTTGGGAAGATTTCTCTCACATAAGGAAAGAGTTTCCTCTACTTCCTTTAGTTTATGACATTTTTGAAAGACAAAGTTTGTGTTTATTGATGCATGAACACTGTCATGAATTCCCTTGATTTCCAAATGCCTGCCACTAGTTGTGTTGATTTGATGGAAAATCTGTTTTGCATTTTTCTCTCTCTAACAATTTATTTTGTTCTTCTCAATGTGCTCTTTGAGCTTCCCAAAAACATCTCTAAGACTTTCATTCAATTCAAACCAATCACTTAACCTATCACCAGTCACCTTTATTTTCCCCCAAAGGTCTCTTTTTATTTTCTTGAATGTATTTTTCATTTGGTCATTCAAGTTATTTTTGTAAGTTTTAATTGTATTATTTACCTTCTTTATCTCTTCTCTCAATTCTGATGACTGATGTTCACTCTATTTTTTATTTTCTTTGCTTCCTCTTCCTACTAGTTTTCTTTCTCTTCCCACTGTTTTTATTTTACCCTCTCATCCTCCAATTCTTTCTTTAAGTTATTTTTTACTTGTGCCACACTCTCCATTATTTTGTATAAATTTAATGAAGAGGCTTTTTCATGCTCAATATTTTTATTGCTATCTTCCAATTTTTCTCTCACAATTTTCAGTTCTGCCTCCATATGTTCTTGCTGTCCAATTGCTTCTTTAGAGGGTTATTTTTTTTATCCTTTTCTCTAATTCTTTGCACCTGTTATCTGCTCCTTTCTCCTTTGCCTTTTAATTTTCTAGGTCTTCCTGTAAATTTTCTATTCTGCCTTGAAGCTTTCCATTCTCTCTCTCCAACTTCATCACTGAACTGTAGACCACTTGGTTGGTCATTTTCAGCACATTTATCTTGTCCACATTTTTAATTTTGGATAAATCCATTTGGAGGGTGCTAACTTGAAATTAAGATGGATCTATCTGACTCTCTGGTTGGTTGTTATCTCTAGTTGGTGGCATAACAACCATGAACTCCATCATTTCTTTGGTTGGGTCATATGTGGGAAATAGCCTATTCGATACAGGTTTTGCATCATGAGCTGCAACAACTGTATCCCTCTTCACTTTCTTAATATTTTTTCTATTCCTATTTTTTTTTTGTTCAAAGTTAGTTACAAAATAATTGTAACAAAAATCAAGGTTTTTTGACACAATTGAATGTTTGAAAGGTGAAATAGAACTTGTAGCAATGTACGAACTTCCACATGTGGTTCTAATAATTGCACCATGAGGATTAGTAACAATAACACCTTGACCCACTACAAGTGGAGTTTTTGGACTGTTTGGAGGGTTTTATCCTGAAGGTGTGGCAGTTGTTGGACTCACAGTCATAGACACCATTGGCATTGTTGTTATAACCTTTTGCTTCTTTACACTGCCTTGATCTCTGGGATCCACTGATATAATTCCCAGTTGTAATGTCCTTTTTGAACCACTAGTACTAACCATATCATTCACACCAGTGGGAGTGGCACTTGATTCAAATTGAATCTGAGTGCTTGGAAAAGGTGGAACTAGATTTGAAGCTGGAACAAATGAAGGTGCAAGGGTATGAGATTGAGTAGTACCTTTTTTTGATGAACCTCCAATTACTGGTGTCCCACCATGTTTTGGAGGAGCAGGTGTGGAAATTGGATACCAATTCCCTTCTCCAGTGGGACCTAGACCACCCATACCTGGAAAACCCATTTTTTCTACAATCTCTGCCCCTTTGCCATATTTTTTTTTGTGGAAGCATCGACTTCATTAGTAATTGTTATTTAATATACATTAGTTGATGTGGGATTCACAAAATCCCTCTTATCCTAATTATAATCATTGTGATGTGCTTGAGAAGGATGCTCCACATTCCACAAATCACTAAATATTTCATCCTTGTCCGCATCATAAAGATCTGGAGAGGTCTTTTTCTCACCGAGATTCTTCCTCATTTCCCAAAAATTTACATTGAAGCGCTAGGTTTTTTGAAATAGTTTTGTAGATGGTTAAGAAACTTGCTGGTAGAAATTGTAGGATGTCTTGTGCTACACTTTTCCTTTCTATTTGTGCAATGCCATAATTTGTGATGATAATTATTTTAATGAAATGTTATTTTCAGTGGCTTATTTCTCCATCTCTTTTTGACCTCATCCCAGGAATCCATGTTTTTAAATATTTCTATCAATGGCATACTCTCATGCTGACATTTTCTTACAGAGCTCCCATTCTCTCTAAGCTTTGTTCCAATTATGTTTAGTGGATCATATTGCCAGTGAATGTCAACAAAAAAGTGAAAAATTGAAAAAAAAAGCCTCTACCACTTTGAATCCTCTTCTCTCAAATGTGAATCCTCCGAATGAGAAAGGCAAGGAAGGAAATATCATTTTATTTTGCTGACCATTAAAGAGTACATCTATGCTCTCCATCTACTGAATATATTCCAATGAAAATACCCTCTCTGTAACATGTATTAGAAGTTTGTAGGGTTCTACAACTAAACTGTAAAACCTTAACACAGTGTAGTCTTCCATGAAGTACCACTAAGCCAATTGTATTTGACTTTCGAGTTGAATGCAATCTCTACAACACACAGGCAATCTAGGCAATGGAGTTCCTATAATTTTATGATACCTTGGTGCCGGAAAGAATTCTACAAAATTGTTATAGTTCCTTCTGTTATCACTCATCCTTATCTCAGGTGTCCATTCATATATTGCATTTTGGACTTGACTTTGAAGCTTGTTTATCTGAAATATTACACAATGCTTTGTTAAAAGAAGATAACACAAGTAGGTTGTGAACCTAAATGTCTTTTATGAACCTCTTTTAATCATTAGTAATTGTTTTTGCATGCAATGAACAGTGTGCTTAGCAAAATTATATTTTACTGGTTATTTTTCACAATGAATATGAAAAATCTTTTCAAGAGTGCTGACACCCACTTCTTTGTTACTATCCATTCCCAAAAAAAATGCTAGCGAGGGAATACTATCCTGAACCCATTGCACAAAACTATCAAAATCATAAGGAGTCTTATGATATGGATCCAGACTAGAACTTCTTGTTATTTCTCTGATATACGAATCTTTCTTTATTGCATCTATTTTTTTATAATTCTCTTCCAGCTTTCCTAGGTCAATGTGCACGTTTGAGTTTTGTGCTTCAAATGCTAGGTCCAACAGACTAGAAATTTTAGTCTCGGTTATCAAAAAAATTACCTCCTAATTATTTTTATTGACAATTTATTTTCTATTTTCATCATAATTTTCAGCGTAGAGCATGACAATTTCTGGAAAAGGGAATACTTGAGGTAATACCATGCATGTAGACCCAGCAACCCACGCTATGATTTTATTTTTCTTTACCTTTACCATGTTGTTAAATAGAAAAAATTTGAATCCTTTATTGGATATTTCCACTTATTTTCAAGTGCAAATCTAATTTCCATGATTCCCTTATTTCCATGGATAAAATGATAAAAAATATCATGGAATTCATCAGTGAAACCTGGTGTTTTAACCAATTTGTGGAAGTCTATTATCTCTGTTTCCTTTCTTTGCCTTTTACTCATAGTATTGGTATTTTTTTCCCATCATGGACCGTGGTATACTGGTATTACTATTTACTTGTAGGAAAATTCAAATAATTCTACACAGGTGACAACTACAATTTATAGGTGTGTTTAAATATTCAACCCTAATTCTACAACTACAATCTAAGTATTAAACCACTAGATTTGAAAAATTTAAAGGGCGAGATGTGAGTGTTCAGGATTTTACCCAAAAGTTCAATTTGTGTAGACAGTGAGTGGGAAGAGAGCTGAGAGACTCTGTTGTATTCCTCAATCCTCAACCTAGAAGTTGTAACCCCTTTCTGAATCTCCAATACAATATACTAGTAAGAACTAAAAATATAAAAACTTAGGCTAAAATTGTACAATCGTGAGTAGTGAGTCATCAGTCATGAATAATGCTAAATTTTATTACTTCTCCATATATATGAGGTCACTAGGACACGTGTCACTTAGTTTTTTGACATTACAAATATATGAGGTTAGTAGGACCCAAAATTGAGCTTATTGCTTATTAAAAGTTAAGTTACTATTTTACTCCAATTTTGATTTTAATTAAACTTAGCTGAGTGTTTATTGATGACACATGCCTTGTTTTCAAGGGAAATTTACAAAATGAAGTGACCGTTCCCCAAATAGGCCCCAAATATACCTTGGTTCATTGACACATTTATCATCCAACGGTTAGGGAAGTCACTATCATGTGTCGCAAGTCTCATTTAATTTTGGCTTGTCACTTGTATTAGTATAGTACGTCATATGTAGACTCGTAGACACCTAGTCACCTCACACGTCATCATCGAATGACACCAATTGTGTGAGTGTACATGTGTCATGATTCCGTAATAGGTTTGCAAAAATGGGGTTTCTTTCCCTTTCGACCCAAAATACACCGCACGCCGTTGATCTGTTCTCATCCAACGGTCGTTGGCAGTCACTATCATGTGTGGCGGGTCCCATTAAATTTTGGCTTCTAAGTTCTCACACGTAGTCACCTAGTCACCTCACATGTCATTAAATAATAAAAACTAACTAATAAAACTAAAAACCCATTTTTATATACTATGATAAATTTTTATACAATTTTTACTAGTTTGATTTTCATAATAGCCTCTGCAATACTGTTAAACTAAAAAGAAATAAATGAAAACACTTTGAATTATATTTTTTGAATGAAACCAATTGTGTGAGTGGACATGTGTCATGATTCTGGAATAGGATTGCAAAATTGAGGTTTTTTTTCCCTTTCAGCCTAAAATACACCATATGCCGTTGATCTCTGCTCATCCAACGGTCGCTAGAAATATAGTTACACGTAACACCATACACCAAAAATTTATTAAATTTAAATTAAATTAAATATTGAATCTGTCTAATATAAAAGTAAATAATTAAAATACTGCAACCACATATAAATGTCTAATTATTAATTTATTACTACCCATAAAATGCAAACTGATAAATGTCTAATTATTAATACCCATAAAATGGAAACTGATAATTCCACTAAATAAACTTTTACAATTCCACATTCGCACACATGACACATAATACATTGACATGGAAAAGTTAAGTTATTGCTCTTAAATAAATCCCACACATACATTAAATATTGTTACATTTGTTTGGTTCATATTATATGGTATCATGCATCGATATGGCAATGTGAATGGACATATAATTTATTATTTATTATTTATCAATATATTACTATGAGCCTTTAGATTTCTTTACAAAATTGCAACTAAACAAAATTACACAGACAATCTATTATCTCACACACTGATACGTGTCTCATTTTTGGAGGAAGATAAAAAAATTACAATAATTATGCAATTTAAACAAAACTACAGAGTCAAGAGTCCAGATAATCTATTATCATTCATTAAGAGTTGAAGAGAAAATTTTTCATTAATTATTTCAAAAATTTACATCACTAATATTATAATATACTTTATAATTATAGAGTTTAACTTTAGACTATAGTCACATTGTAAACCCCTACAAAATGGTGTGATTATGAGTGTGAATCACTGAATAGGAAGTATCCCTAAAAAATAGTTACAAAATTTGTTGCCACAAGGGCACTGGTTGATCATATAAGAAAAACAAACAAACAAACTGTAGAAACTTCCATTTAAAGAAAAAAAAAACTAAGGGTATTCATATCCATCCCTGTTTGAGAAGAATTGTTTATGGAGGATAATCTCCACAAATTCGTCGAGCTAGGTGTAGTCTGTCTCCACCCTGTCATCGAGGTGAAATTACTTTCGCAGGAAGTTCCTCCCCAGTCGGGCCCACTTCCGGTGCCATGTCAGCTGCCTTTCATCAAGGTTCAGTAGGAAGGGTTGCCTTTCTACATTTCTGCCTCGCTAGATAATCTTTTCAATTTCATCAGCCCAAGGGATACCCTACCCCGGTTGTGCGAAGACAATGACTTGGATGTTGTCCACTAGAAATTGTTCCTTGAAAACATTCCACAACAACATAGGAATGTCTACCTTCTCTCCTTTGAGGTCGAGAAGAGATTCCAGGAAGTCAGACGTAATGTCCGTGCTGACATGATATCTCTCCTCGTTACGAATGAACTCATGGCTGAGCATCATCAAAACAACATTGTTAATTAAAGTGCCCTCTTGCTTGCAAATGAAAGTGAGAACTTTGTCTAGTATCATGGCCAAAAAGGGCTTCTTCTCATCAATGGGTGTGGTTCTCAACCTAATTGGTGTGTCCATCTCTACTTGTAGAGCCTTGATACCCTAAACTAAAAACCTAAATCTTCATACTACACACAGAAAATTGAAATTCTACGAATCTATAGAATCATAGATCTAAAAACTTAAAACCGGAGGGCAGAGGCTAAAAGGCAAAAACAAATTGAAATTTATGAAGAAGCAAGCAAGAACGTCTATAAATAGCCTTGTTCCATATCTTTCATATCTTTAGGTAAATCATTCCCATTAATGCACGAGTGTGGGTCCGTGGGAAAACTAATATAGTGACTATACTAATAACTATAGTCTGTACTAGTACAATTTTTGAAACCGTGCGACGTGCCTGATGACTAACGAGTGGATCATCATAGTTAGAGAATGTCACTGTCAATCTAACAGGATATTCATTTCTTGCAAGTTATCATGCCAAAATTGCAATGTGTATCCACTCAGCAGACTTCTTGAAAAAAATAGTTTCTTTCGAGAAACTGGGCCCGAGATAAAACTCTAGCCATTGATCTACAATCAATCAATGGTCTTGATTAATACATTTACAATTTAGGGTTCTAAACAAATAGGTTTTAGGTACGTGTCAATGGTATCAATACTCATAGTTGATTGTACAATGTATATACCATGTGCAGTTGCCAAATGTACATACCACTTGCAGTTTCTAGTGATGGCATGCAACTCGGCAACCAAAGAGGAGATATTGACTCGACGTGACTGGGAGTCAGGACATTGTAATTATTAGATGTTTTATGAATTTTCATTTGGCATTGGATAATTTTAGATTTTAGTTTTAATTTAAATTTTAAAAAATAATTAAATACTTTAAACTTTCACAATTCGACATTCGTACAGTCACACATGTGACATGATACATGCAAAAGTTAAGTAATATTAAGTTGTTAATTTTAAATAAATAACACACATACATTAAAATATTTTTGGTTCATTTTCAATTTCATAATTTATAAAATCACATATGTCACACATACATATTTTAAATTTAAATCCATAAAAATAAACTGAAATGAAGTTGCAAAGTTTTCATTTATATTTTTTATAAATTTACAATATTCGGACTTGGAGATTTGAAGTCCCTACAAAAGTTTAAAGACAAAACCTACTAGAGTGAAAATTTCAAAATTTCAGGCGAAGGCCATAGGGACACAACACTAAGGATTTTACCCTCTGTCTAAGTAGAACCTTTCAGAGATGATAAGCTCTGTGAATTCATACAACCATCCGTAGTCCACCAAGTCATCCAATATAAACCATTTGCGAAGAAAATCACTACCAATTTGCACCCATTTCCTATGGCGCGTCAACTGCTGAACATCCAAGTTCAAAAGAAAAGGTTGAATGACCACATATTCATTTGACTCAAAAATCTTGCATAAATCACTTTCCCAAGGGATACCCACCCCTAATTGTGCATAAACGACAACCTCAACAGCATCACCTAGGAATTCATGTTTGAATAGATTCCTTAACAGAAGGAGAATATCCACCTTCTCTCCCCCAAGGTCCATAAGAGATGCCAAAAAATGGGACGTAATGTCTGTGTTAACTCATTATCTATCGACATTTTCCAAAAAATCACGGCCCAACACCATCCTCACAGGCTCATTTGTTAAGGCTCCAAACTCGTTGCAAACTGATTCAAGGGTTTGGTTTGAGGCCAGGCCCAAAAAGGCATTCTGTTCCACCGCAGATGTGCTTATCAAATGGATAGGAGTGTCCATCTTCAAAAAATAACTACCAGAATATCTAAAATTATACAACCTAAAGACCTAAACTAGAGGCAATCTTTCAAGCACTAGAAAAGGTAGACCCAAACCAAAGGAGAATTGAAGAAGAAAGAAGCATAGATCATCTATAAATAACCCTCAATTATTTCTCTAACCTAATTAATTAATTTTTCCTTCAAAATTCTATAAATCTTTCATATTAAATGCACAAGTGTGTGAAATTAGTTCATTTGTCCTTCAGAATTCTATAAATCTTTCATATTCAAAGCATGACTGTGTGAAATTAGAAATATCTAGATTTAGTGTCAGTGATAAAACATTTCTTTTATTAACGATAACTGTGATACATTATAATTTATCAACTATCCATGTAAATAGATGTTAGACTTGATACATGTAAATAATGATGTCATTACATGATGTTTCATTGATTACATAATGGTTATGGTGAAGATTAATATGATATGTGTCATCATTCTGGTGAATTCCTGGAGAACTCTATTTCCTTCAAGAAATTGGGCTGAAATTAAACTCTAGCCATTGATCTAGGAACATCAAATGGTCTCAAATAAGACATTTGACATTATAAAATGATGGATGTTACTGTTAGGTTAAGTTTTGATGTAACTTTTTTTGCTTATTGATACCAACATGCGTTTAATATGCAAACAAGTTATTAGTTGGTGTTGGCCCACATGACGCATTGACAAGTCCCATCTTTTGATAATCACCAATAAAATATTTATTTTTCCCATACTTAACGATAGATTAGCCAAAATAATAAATATATTTTCAAACGACACATAAAATTCGCCAGTACAATTTTTTTCCCCTTCAAAATAAAATCATTCGCCTCATATATTATAATGTTTTAACTTCAAAAGAAAAAAATTTGCCTCACACAATATATATTTTCCTGCATATGAATGTATTATTTGCCAGGATTTATGGAATTTTCATTTGGCAGGGAAAAATTGCCTTTGCCTTTATATTATTTTCCTAATTCGGAAAAAATTATTTGCCATCATCAAGAAATTTTTCCCCTAAATTAATGTATGATTCGCCAGGATTTGCACTTTTTCCTAGGAAGGGGTTTTTAAAAGTCTTCCCTGGTTTGGTTAAAGGAGAAGGTACAATTTATTTGAATAGTAAGAGTAATGCTAATGGTGTCTATTTTTTAGGTCTTACACATAACTTGTTGAGTGTTGGTCAGTTGAATGAAAAAGGTTATCATTTAGAGTTCAAAGGAGGTATGTGCAGGATAATTAGAAGCTCGGGAGATCTAATTTCTACTGGGAGATAAACTAAAGGTAACTTATTCCATCTGAATATTATTGTTAATAGTTGTTTGGTTTCTAAGGTTGAAGATGGTTGTCTGATAGTTTAGTCAAGGTTAGTAAGTCAAATGTTGTTAGGGGATTGCCACAACTTATGAAACTAGACAATGCAATGTGCAAGGAATGTTAGTTGCGTAAGATGACTTCTTCTACTTTTAGTAGTAAGTCTTTTTCATCTGAAAAATATATTGTATTTAGTACACACTAATATTTTTAATCCTATGAGGATAAAGAGTTATCATGGTGATAAGTACTTCATCTTGTTTATTGATGACTATTCAAGAATGATGTGGGTGACATTTTTGAAGGATAAATTTGAAGCTTTCTATAAGTTCAAAGTGTCAAGGGCACTTGTTGAGAATGAAACATGTAAGAGCTTGAAGTGTTTAATATCTGATAGAGGAGGAGATTTTACTTAATGGGAGTTCATTGAGTATTGTGAAGAAAATATAATCAAGACACAAATTTCAGCACCAAGGACTCCTCAACAAAATGGAATTGCAGAAAGGAGGAACAAAACTATAGTTGATGCTGCTAGGACAATGGCGATTGAAGGTGATGTATCAAAGTCATATTGGAGAGAATCCATCAGCATTGCGGTCTACATAATAAACCAAATACAAGTGAAGAAAGGAACCAGTAAGACACCTTATGAATTGTGGTATGGTCATACACCTAGTGTTAAATATGTCAAAGTTTTTAGTAGTACATGCTATATCAAGAGATATTATTTCATTGGAAATTTTGATCCTAAGAGTGATTAAGGTATATTCCTTCGATATTCTTCTAAAAGGAAGTCCTATAAGTGTTTCAATAAAAGGAATAATAAGATAGTTGAAAGTGCTAATGTGAAGATAGATGAATATCTAGCTAAATTTGATGAAACAAGCAACTAGAACTAGAAAATGATAAAGAAATTTGTGTATGTGAAACCGCAAGAACAAGAAAATGTTGAGCTAAATAATGAGGAAGAAGTGGTTCAACCAACATAACAAGATGAAGAAGAACCTAGACCTAAACCTGTTATGCCAAGGTATGTGAAATTAAATCATTCTTCTGATTAAATCATTGGTGACAAAAATGCTAGAGTGAAAACAAGAAGGAGAATCAGAGAAAGTACATGTATGATTTCAAAATTTGAGCCTAAAACTATGAAGGAAGCCTTGAAGAATGAAGATTTGATAAAATCAATGGAAGACTAACTTGATCAGATTGATTAGAATGAAACATGGACACTTGTTCTTAGACTAGAAAACAAGAATGTGATTGGTATGAAGTGGGTTTCTAGGAATAAACTGAATGGAGATAAAGAAGTGGTTTTTAATAAGGAAAGACTTGCATGTAAGGGCTATGCACAAGAGGAAGGACTTGACCATGGAGAAGCATTTTCTCCTATGGAAAGACTTGAAGGGGTAATAATTTTACTTTCTTATGCTTCCTATAAGAATTTTAAATTTTTCAAATAGATATCAAATTTGATTTTCTAAATGGGATTCTTGAAGAAAAGGTTTACATAGAACAAACTGATGGATTTTCATTGATTGAGAACAAGGACATGGTGTGAAAGCTGAAAAAGGAAATGTATGGACTGAAACAAGCACCTAGATAATGGTATGAAAGATAACACTCTTATCTTATTAAGATTAATTTCTTAAGAACAAGTGAGGATAGCAATATGTACTTGAAGGTTGAAGGTGATAAGATACTTTTAGCTTAAGTGTTTTTTGATGACATGCTTTTGGAGGACATGATGAGATGAGCTTGGCATTTGTAGAAGAGATGAAGAAAGAGTTTGAGATGTCAATGATACAAGAATCAAGTTCTTTATTGGATTATAGATTTCAAAACTAAAGGATGGTATCTATATTAGCCAGTCCAAGTACATAAGGGAAGTAGTGAAGACATTTTGAATGGAAGATTCCAATCCTATTGGAACCCCCATGGTGATAGGATTGAAGATATCTAAGGATGTTGAGTCAAGTGCAATGGATGAAACTCTATACATATCCATGATTTTTAAGTTGCATTATGTTGTTCAAAGTAGACCTGACATTACACAAGCAGTTTGGATAGTGGCCATATTTCAAGATAATCCTAAGGAATATCACATGGTAGCAGTAAAGAGGATATCCAAGTACTTGAAAGGGATATAAGACTATGGTCTTTGGTATGCTCACAAATGTGATTTTTCTTTGAGTGTTTTTATTGATGCAGATTGGGAAAAAATTATCGATGATAGGAAGAGTACAAGTGGAGGAGCATTCTTCCTAGGAGAAAGACTTGTGTCATGGACAAGTAAGAAGCAAAATAACATCTCCCAATCTATTGTAGAAGCTAATTATGTAGCATCATCTATCAAATGTACACAAATTACATGGATGAAGTAGATCCTAAAAGGTATAAAAGAGAAGGTAACTGAACTTGTGAGTATTTAATATGATAATACAAGTGCAATCAATATTTCAACGTATCCAGTAATGTATTCTAATACTAAACATATTGCATTCAAGTATCATTTCTTAAGAGAGCAAGTGAAGGAGAAGACAATCAAGTTGGAATATGTACTTGCCAAGGAGCAACTAGCAGATATATTCTCTAAATCATTACCTAAAGATACTTTTTTGTATCTGAGAGGTAAGTTAGGGTTTATTTCCATACTTGAATGACACTAATATACTATTATAGGAATCAATCTAGTGGAATCATTGAATATCTTTCACTATTAGATTGATGTAAAAGGGGAATACTCCTTAGGAGGAGGAGTCAGTGGTAAAGGAAGATGTTGCAGCAGTTGGTGATCTATGTGGTGCCTTTGGAATTGTTGTCAAAGGGGGAGAAGAAGAAGAGGAAGATAAGTAGTTAAAGATATCGGGGAGATGATCAATAGAAGACTTTAACGGAGAAGAACCATATGAAATCTATTAGTTTGGTGCATCAGCTAAGGGGAGAAATTTTTATTAGATCTATATGGTGTTGCCATCAATGCCAAACGGGGATATTGTTGGTACAATTGATGTAGAACTTGGTTGAATATTTATTGATACAGGTTTGATGACAGGAAGATAAATTATTGTGTTGTCATTAATTTCAACTTGTTGTATTTATTGACAATATTCTTGATGTATTGATTAGTATTTGTGCATATGAATTCTTTGTTTTAGTATGAATTAGAGTGTGTGATAATTGTTAGAGACTCAGGGATGTCTATAAATGCATTCTATATGATTGTGTATGCTAGAAATAAAAATGAGAAAGTTATGATAGATTAAATAGTAGTAGGGAAAATAAAAGAACAAATAGTGACAAATACTGAATGATTTGATTGTTCCATCAACTTAGTAATGATTTAGATGATGTGATCATGATATGATTATATTTACTAGGATATTTTATTGATACAATGATCTCTATAGAATTGGAGTACCACAAGGCATAGTTTCAGTTAATAGAAGATCATCCGTTGAAAGAGAACAAAATATTTGAACAAGTTTGAGCAGTTGATATTATATCGATGAGAAGTGATGATGCAATCAATTGCAGTAGATGTTTTCATGATCTAGGTATCAAGGTGATTTGGAATAATAGATTTGTGATTCTTATTTTCTATTTCATTATCTGGGGTGATCAGATTTAATCAAGTTTTGGAAGCATGTTGAAGAAGTCAAGAACGATTTGATTATTCTTAATTTAAATAGAATATGTGATGGATTTGAAGGCTAGCACAAACTTGAAATTGTAATAAATAATTGGTAAGACATTTTAGGGTACAAGAATTGAGCGAGAATGAATTTTAATGATAAAATTAAAATGTATTAGGTCATGTCTAAGGAGGTGGCAGCCTAATGAACTTGTAATGTATTTATATGTAAATTAATAATTATGCAAGTGTAGATCATGGATGTGAAGGTGCGGTCAAGTGAAGAGTGAAGTTTGTTTGCAATAATAATATGTGATATGCTTAATTGGACCTGAAAAAGAAGAGGAGACATGTTACACCCAGATCACTATACTTGTTGAATCCCAATAGTTTCTAGAAGAAAAATCCCTTAACTGAGTAGACTCTATTAGGTTTGATTTGTAAATCCTTTAACAAAGTGGCTCTTTAATTAGGGTTTAAATCCTTTTACAATGTTACTCCTAATAGGGTAAATATCCTAATAGGGTTAGAGGTAAATCCCTTGACTGGGCGACTCCTAACAGGTTTTGCTTCTAACCAGGCATCATTTTAAGCTCCTATTAGGGATAGACCTTTAACATGGTGCATTTTAGAAGAGCGCTAATACTTGTAAGTACTAATTCCCACCATGTTTTTCACCCTTAATAACGGTTTCCATTATAAAATTACTGGTGTCACTTTGTTACATATTTGGATGATTGTTTGGTTACTTTGTTTATTGCATACATAAAGTTTAATGTTGATGAATGTGGTTTATACTATTGGATGAATTGTGAAAATTTACAGATCTGATAGATTACTGATTCACCCCCTCCTCTTAGTAATCTTGGACCTTATAATATTAACATTATGTTCTTTCTGGGTTAAGAATAGGGCTCCTATCAATTATTATAAGTGTTGGCAAAGAATATTTCTCTCCATCTCCTAAATTAGGCCAAATGATTTGTTTATTTTCTTGATGTGGTTTAGTTGGAGGATATAATAGTATATTTTAGTTATATTTACATTTTTTATTATCATTTCTCCTAACCTACAACCACTAAAGGAATGTGCATCTTCTAACCAAAGTCTACACAAGATTAGAGGATATCCACCTAAACTAGCCTTTGGTTGAATAATCATGAAATCTACTGGGTACTACCATGAATCAAGAGTAATGACTAGATCTTCAACTATACCCCATCATTTGATAGTGAAAATATTTACAATTTGCAGGACTGTAGGGGTGGGTCTTAGGTCTACCGATTGGAGAGATTGCATTGTTTCTGTTGTCATAATATTAATGAAATCTCCAACATTAATACAATTATTTAAAATTAGAATTCCATAAGAAGTAACATTTACTACAAGGCTATCTAGATCATTATACTTGGGAATGATAAGATTTCCTAACATAATTTCTACTAACTTTCCCATGACATGCCGTGTGGTAGGATCTTTTATTTTTCAACTTAGTTTCTTAATACACAACTCCTTAACAATTTTATAATATGTAGGAACATCCTTAATTACTTGAAATAAGGGAATTCTGATGCTTATATATTTTAACTATTGTAGAAAGTAAAAATCATGAGCCAAGTCAATTTTGTGTTCAATTAACCTTGTAGGAAATGGGGCAATTTTATTTTCAGAGTGTAAGGGTGTTAGAGGTACTTCCTTTGAATTATCTTGCATGCCATTCTTACTAGATAAGGGTTTCATAGTTATGGATCTATCATCTTCTTGAACTTCAATAATAAGAGGACTCATTGGAGAAGCCAATATTTTTCCTAGTCTTAAGTGATTGATATATATATAGATATGTAACTATATACACATGTGTTCTACACACACACACACACACACACACACACACACACACACACACACACACACACACACACACACACACACACACACACACAAAATAAGGGTTAATTCTACTTAAAATTTCTTAATTAAATACTAATTATCATTAAAAAATTCATTAAGAGATATCTTAAAAAAACATATTATTTAAATGCAATGAGACTTTAGTATGCTTGGATGTGACAGAAAAATCCAAACAAATTTATGTTGAATAGGCCAAATAACTAAGAGAGGGGTGAATCACTTATCCCCACACAACATATAAAACATTTTCTTTGTCAATCTACTCATCAAAAACAATATTAACAACTTTAGATTTGTTGATTAAGAACATCAAACATTCACATAAAATGTAAGCATTACAAACACAAAAACACTGACATAGAGAACATTAGGATTTTACGGGGAAACCCAAGATGGGAAAAACTATCAAGAAGCTAATTCTAATGACATATAAAACACCTTTTAGGGTGACACTAGTATTGCAAATTTTATAATAGCTCACTGTTGGTACTACTCACTATAGGTACAATAAGGCTCACTGCCAGAATATTAAGGCTCATTACTAATAGGGCTCACTGCCAATACAATAAGGCTCACCGTCGAGACATGGGGCCTTACTACTAGAAGATATGAAGAGAGATATAATAGGCCATTGAGATAACAAAACCTACTCTATATGAGCACTGATATCCTTCACACAGATTTGTAGTCACTTTGCATACAACCCACATAAGCTACTTACTCCTGTGTGTGTTATTTTGTGTACCTATTGTCCGCAACACAACACTTCAATAAGTCATTATATTAGTGAAAAGAAAGAGTAAGCAAGAAAATCAATCACTAAAACTGACCTATTGCTTCTTATCTAAGAGGAGTGTGAATAATGCTATAATTTCCCTCAAATTATGCATTTATTAGTGATATATAAAACTAATAATGGAAGATTCAAATGAATTTAGTCTAAATGCTCAAGAAATGTTCATTTTAAGCTCCAAAAGGAAATATTATAACAATGCAATGAAAGAATGAGCTAAAATGCATGAATATATATGAAAATAAGAGTAGCATAAGTTTGCAAATTGAAATATCAAAATAGGGGCCAATTGAGCTTAAAATCCATTCTATTTATAGAAGAATTTGGTGAATGAGAGGTTAGGATTGAAAGTGGGAGAGAGGTGGAGATTGAATCTTTGGTGATCCAAGTGATTTAACTCCCATTGGTTAGGGATTTGACTTTCCCTTTTGCAAATGGAGATGTAATTAGGATTTATTTAATTCCTTTTATTAATTACTTTCGCCATGTTTTTGATTTATTTTGATTGAATTGAATTGTTTTGATTTAATTGGCTAAGGAAATTAATGTAAATTAGCGATTCAATCACTTAGGAGATTAAATTTGATTTAAATGAATTATGCCAATAAATTGAAGAATTTTTTTGACATAATTAGGGGTATGATCGCACTTACAAAAAATAGGGCCTATGGTCAGAGTAGACCAACTTAGGGTGGTTACATTTTCCCCTCATATTTGAATAGATGTGAAAACAACGCATTGATTCAAATAAAATTTTGATGTTGACTTTAGAAAGTTTGAGAATTTCGTACTTGATAAAAAAAAATGTCTGATGAGATCAGTCTCGCACTTGTTTGAACTAAACTGATAGAATTGACTTTGAGCTTGATCGAACAAAGGTTAATAAGAAAAGATCTTAAAGATACCAATTTTGAACTTTGTTGTCATCCAAAAATTGATAATACCAACTCCGAACTTGATCAAACGAAGGTCAGTATAAAGCTGCTAGGAGCTTAATAAGAATATGAGAAAAATAGACATAAGATATCCAACTTGTGAGAACCAAAGCCTTCAATCCAACAGTCCTAACTTAGTCAAGGAACTGTCATGCCTTTAGTCTTTTGATGACAAAGTCATTTTAATAATGTTTAGAGAAAGAATTTAATTGATTTAAGTGTGATCATTCCCCCTTGGGAAAGAAATTGAAGGAAAAAGAATAAATCCCTCTGTAGAATGATGTATCACTTGAACTGATCGATTGAATTAAGAAAGAATCAAATTAGAAGAAGTGGAGAAATGAAGGTGTGTTAAGAAAAAACACCATTTATACCCATTTAATCACGTTAAAATGTGAGTTTGGAGTCTGATAAAATTATGTTGGACCAATATGTTGATGAATAATGTGCAATTTGATGATATAGAACCTGAAAAATTGATTCTGTAAAGCCTACGAACCATTTTTGGAACATAAGAAGCAATTCTGCATTTTTGGGAACTATCATAAAATTTTTATTGTGCTGCGTAGAACATCATTTGTACATTTGATTTCATTCCCGATTTATTAGAAAGAGAACAAAATGAATCTCATTTATCTGGGAGGTGTTCCGAAGCTCCTAAATAGCTCAAAAAGTCAAATATATATCTCAAAATTCACTTTTTACCTATTCATTTTCACTTTTATCCTTGGTAATTTAGAGAGCTTTGTAGAGAAGATGGTGGTCCCCATGGAGAAGTATTGTTTCAAGCTTAGCCAATGACATCAGTGTCCAGCTGACTACCCACCTCTAGTAAGTACTTGAAAACCTACCTTGTCAAATTTTTCAGATTCTAGTTTTATGCAATTTTGTAGTAGTTATAGCCAATTTTGTGTTGCATCATTTCCCATATTCAGGATCGCACCCAGTTAATCCCGTGTCGCATCCTATTTTTCCTAAAAATCCCGTGTCATTTTTGGTATTTTATGGATTGCACCCAGTTTTTGCAATTTCATCAGTTTTGGTAGATCAAGATAGGAATTTGAATGTTTTCACATCCTGTGAGAATAGGGTCGCAGGCCGCATCCCGTGTTGCATCCTACTAAAACATGATCACTTCTCGGATGCCCCATTGCATCCCATAAATCATGGATCACATCTCATAAAAGGGATCACACCCCATAGGAGTAGAGTTATTTCTAGTTTTAGACTCAATTTTCTTCCAAGTTTGACTATTTTTCATCTTTTGACCATCAAAAACACTTAACTGATTATGTTTTTGTTTAGATGGCTTAGATAGAGTACTGATTTGAATTTTTTTGTAATTTATATCTTTTTAAATAGGTTCCTTTTTAGGTTGTGTCATTCTGAGTACCGTACCCTAGTCGTGTCCTTTCTCTGTCTAGATCTTTGACAGGTGACGAGGTAGAGCTAGTCACTCGTGTAGGATTACTGTCATTGAGGGATTTACCTAACATTAGGGTAAATTGAGGGTTGTTGACTGCTCTAGCTAAGAGGTGGAATTCTAAGCATAACACCTTCCATCTCCTGACTGGTGAGATGACCGTCACACCTGAGGATGTGTGGCACATTCCTAGAATTCATGTGATGGGTCGAGAGGTGCAATTTTATTTGACTTATATTACAAATATTGCCATGGCTCAACATTTCTTTGGAGATGATACTATATCTCACCGATACCTCACTTGGGACTATATGCGCAATCATTATGATCATCTTCCTTTGTACCTGGCCAGATTGATCAGAGGTGTTTTGATGCCTAACTAAGGACAACATGGATTCATGGTTGGTTGGGTTGACATGTTAGAGAAGATGGTTGTTTCTACACGTAGAATTGTATGGGGTAGCTACATTCTTGCCCACATTTATAGAGAGTTACACAAGATTGTATATTAGTATTTACACAACATGACTATTGGGATCCTTGTGTTACAAGTTTGGGCCTGGGAGCATATCCCAATTACACGACCAATAGTGGACAGGCAGCGGTTAGATCAGTAGCCATATGTGCACATGTAATCAGGTTGGATTTAGCAGCCCCATCTAGGCATGGTAGAGTATTGGTGCCATCTATTTGATGATACAACTATAGTAGTGTGGCAACCATATTTTGATTGGGAGGAGTGGATTTTTGATAGGCAACAGATGCCTTATTTCTTCCAGAGCAGGTATTTGATTGGCAGGACTAGATATATAGTAGATCGCTTCCTTGTGACTCAAGTATTGAGGCAATATGGTTGTGTGCAGGGAAGGTGACATGATTTTTCAGTATATGAACGTATTCATGATAAGGAGCCACTATGGGGTACTCGATTAGTATATCAGATGACTCAGCGTGCCATCAGAGATATGGTTGCAGTTGCTTGGGACCTTTTTCCAGATATTGCAAATGCAAGATTCTCATATGGATATCTTGCAGAGATGTTACAACATATATTTCCATGTTTCACAGCTTGTGAGGAGGCAGATCCTTGCATAGAGGATTCATTAGACTATGATCCCACTGATGATCGACCTGTGAGAGGCAGAGGGGGAGCTTAGAAGGGGAGATGAGATGGAGGGAGGGACAGTGGTAGAGATGATGGGAGGTGAGATGGGAGGTGGCCCCCTCTAGATAGAGGATAGAGTCTAGATGATGGTGATGATAGAGATGATACAGGTGGAGGTGCAGTGGGAGGGAGTGGAGAGGGCGCCAGCGGTAGTGGGAGACAAACTCATCTCAGATTCATTGCTCCCTAGAAAGATCTAGGTCCACTTCTGACTAGAGAGAAGTAGCGATAGTGAAAACATCAGCAAGATAGGCCACAAGATAGGCCTTTAGGATAGGACATAGGTAGATACTCAGACAAAGATGGTGATGCTTTGACACAGTGTGAGCATGAGTATGAGCGTGAGAAGCTTAGAGCGAGGATCACTGGTGCAGGAGCACCTAGGCCACCTACTAAACCCTATATGTTTTGGCTTTTAATTAACCTTGTCCAAGTTAGTGTGTGTGTTTATTTTGGACCTTAGGAGGTCTTTCAAGGTGTGTTACTAGGTGGATAGATAGTTAGTGTCTAATCCAACCTAATATGGTTAGGTTACTTTAATGCTTAGTTTTGGCCTAAATGGGAAATGATGTCAAAACGTGTCCAAGAACCATGTGTGGGTAGTAAGATGCTTATGGAGTCATAAATTATGTTATTTCATCGAACTAAATGGGTTAGAGGCCCTAGAACATATTTTGCATCAAAAATACAAAAGATGCCAAAAAGTTGTCATGACAACATTTGCAACTTTTTGCAAATGTTGCATGCAACTTGACAACATTGGATTCCCACCATTCTAGGAGTAGGAAATGAAATTTAGTGGCCTAAAATGGGAGAGGAAGCATATTTATACACTCTATGGCTTGTTTCCTGAGGTAGAGTGAATGTATGCAAGTTTTGGAGAGATATGGAACACGTGTTTTTGAAAATAGAGTACAGTCGGTGTATTTGCAAGATCTTTGTGTTTTAATGGATTGAATTAACTAATATAAGTGTTGATTCATGTGGTAGAGACATATATAAGAGTTTTTCATTTAGAGTGCAAGTAGATTAGAGTTGATTTGATAGGTGTAGGAAATTGTTTACTAACTAGGTAGTCTACTGGTCTAGTCTTGGTAGTTTTTGGTTTTATGGCTCCCCCATGAAATTCAACAATGGGAAATGCTTAAGGTTGAATGA
The DNA here is from genome assembly GCA_018584345.1 of Thuja plicata. Classification (NCBI taxonomy): domain Eukaryota; kingdom Viridiplantae; phylum Streptophyta; class Pinopsida; order Cupressales; family Cupressaceae; genus Thuja; species Thuja plicata. The sequence goes on along the minus strand of MU227492.1, from coordinate 736,663 downwards.
ATGTGTTAGGGGAGCCTTTTTAAAGTGTACACATTCATGTAGGAGGTTAGGAGAGTCAATTTTCAATTTTTAAAGCCATGCCCTAGGCAAGCTAGGACAGTCCAGTTAGGTGTATGGCATGTGAAAACAAGAATGCAAAGACAAGGGTGTGCATGGGAGAACTGAACCAAGTGTGGTCTAAGTGTCTTTAGGGTCTCATAGATCCCTAAAATTTATTTGAGAACACACACAATATATTTGGATTTATTTTTACATAGAAATCAGAGAAGTGCTTGTGAGGAGCCAAAATAGGCCTAATAGCCCTACATTTCAGGACAGAGGTGTACAAACAGCTTGGGGACCCTAGAGCTTAAAAATATTTTAGGTTTCCCAAAAGGGTATCTAGATACTAGATTGGTTTTAGTGTTTATGTGTAATATTTCAGAGTAAATCTTGAAAAACCCTATGGATAGGGCTAATTGGTGTTTTAGGCCTAATAGGACAATTTGGGTGCAATTTTGGAACTTGACTAAGTTAGGATTGAAGGCCTATGAAATATGGATTGTATGGATGCAGAATGAACATTCAAATAATGTACAATATCCTTGTAACATGTGTGGAGTTGGCATGAATATTTTAGCATTGAAATTCTTCAAAGCCAAGGAAGAGCATTGAGACAAAACTAGTGATGGATTTCCTTCAAGGTGAAACACAATTGTTGTAACTCTTGGGGAAGTGTTGGGAGTAGTCATAAGCTTAGTTTATATAGACTTGTGAGGTCCTAAAATGGAATTAAGATCCTAAAGTGGAATAGGACAAGTAAGGTCCTATCTAGTGTATTGTGTAAGCACACCTTGGGGGTAACCTCTATCAGAGTGGTATCAGAGCCTCTTTTGATCAGGCTTGTGGTTAATGTTACAACCAGAGGAATCCATTGGAGATTCAATAATGGTGACTAATGTTGAATTAGAAAAGAAGGTAGATGAAAAAGAGGAGGAGAATAGATTACTCTGAGATAGGTTTGCTCAATTGGAGCAAAAAGTGGATTAAGTTGATGTAAAAGCAGGTGAAGTGAAGGACATAATGGAAGGGAAAGGCAAAGACATTGCCATTGAAGATGAAGTCCCTGAAGCTGATCCTGTCCTTAACCAAGAACTATTCCTAAAATCCCTAAAGGCTATGAGTATAAAATCATTGGAAGGAGTTCCCATTTTCAATGGAAAAATGGAACCAGAGGTAGTCCTTGATTGGATAGAGGGACTAGAAAACCATTTTGAGTGTGATGGAATCACAGAGGCTCAAAAGGTGAAAGTTGCAAAAGACAGATTAAGAGGGTGTACTCTCACTTGGTGGAAATTTCTCCAAGATGAAAGGGAAAAGGAAGGGAAAAGGCCCATTTCTTCATGGAAGGATATGGTAGCAAGAGTCAGAGATGCTTACATCCCTAAGGATTATAAAATCCAGTTGCACAAGAGAAGACAAGGTCTAAGGCAGAAGGACCTAGATGTTAACTCATACACTGAAGAATTTCAGAGACTTTGTATGAGGTCAAGAGTAGAAGAGGATGAGAAGGTGAAGGTAGCAAGGTACCTTAATGGACTTAAATGGACCATTCAAGATGAGATGAGTCTTTTGACTCTAGACATAGTTCAGAAATGCCACCAAATCACTATCAAGGTGGAAGACAAGTTGAAGAAGAAACAAGATTCCAACACATCAAGAGGAAGGGGTAGAGGAAGAGATATTAGAAGACAAAGAAGTGGTTATGGAGGAAGAAACTCTGAATCTAAAGGTCAAGAAGAGACTAAGCTCACTAAACAACATGAAGGAAACTTCAATAAGAGAAGTTCAAGTAGAGGAAGGAACTCTAACAATAGAGGAAGAGGTAGTAGTCAAGGAAGAGGCAACTATTTTGCCAATATGAAGTGCTATCAGTTAGGACATTTGACATATAGGTGTCCAAAGAAGGGAAGTACCTCTCAAGGAGGTGACAAAAGAGTCAACTATGTTCATGAGGAGATAAGTGGAAACAAGAACCCTAAACTGCCATTAGAATTAGAGGAGGGAGAGAATCTCATGATAAGAAGAACTCTAATCAAAGATCCAGTGAAGGAAGAACTCAGTCAAAGGAGATCATTGTTCAGAGTAAAGTGTAAAATGATGGGCAAAGTGTGTAGAGTCATCATAGAATCAGGGTCTACTGACAACATAGTGTCAGAGGAGGTAGTCAGTAAGTTGAAAATGACAAGGATACCCCACACCAATCCCTATAAGATCACTTGGCTAAACAAAGGACATGTCCTAGTTAATGAGAAAGATTGGGTAGAATCCTCAATTGGGAGATACAAGGATAAAGTTTTGTGTGATGTCTTACCTATGGACGCATGTCACTTTCTCCTAGGTAGACCATGGAAATTTGATAGGAGGGCCATGCATGATGGAGTGAAAAATTCATATTCCTTCAAGAAAGAGAATGTGACACAAAATCTAGTCACTTTTGGAGGATGCAGAATTGAAGTCTACTGGTCCCAATGTTATCATGGTGAGTGAAAAAGAGTTCTTAGATACTTTAGATGAAGGAGAAGGAGTTGGCTTTGCACTAGTGTTAAAGCCAAAGGAAGTTGCAGAAAAAATAGAGAAGAGGATAGAGCTTCCAAAAGAAGTTCAAGATATGCTAGTGGAGTATGAAGTAATAGTGAGTGATGGACAACCATCAACCCTACCCCCTAAGAGGTTTGTAAGCCATCAGATAGACCTAATACCAGGAGCTACCCTACCCAATAAGGTAGCCTATAAAATGACTCCCCAAAAGAATGAAGAGATTGCTAGACAAATCCAAGAGCTCTTAGAACAAGGCCTTATAAGAAATCTAGCATTAGCCCTTGTGCCATGCCCACAGTCTTAGCACCTAAAAAGGGAGGAACTTGGAGGTTATGTACAAACTCTAGAGAAATCAATAGGATCACCATTAGGTATAGGTTGCCTATCCCTAGGATAGAAGACCTAATGGACTATCTAGGAGGAGAAAGGTACTTTACAAAGATAGACCTAAAGAGTGACTATCATCAAATCAGAGTAAATGAAGGGGATGAGTGGAAAACAACCTTCAAGACTAGAGAAGGACTGTATGAGTGGATTGTCATGCCATTTGGCCTATCAAATACCCCATCAACATTCATGAGGTTGATGAATGAGGTACTTAAAGAGTACAATGGAAAGTTTATAGTGGTCTACTTAGATGATATACTCATCTATAGTAAGACAAGGGAAGAGCACCTCAAACACCTTGAACTGGTTTTTAAGAAGCTGTAGGAGGAGAAGTTGATGATCAACTTAGAAAAGTGTGAATGCATCAAGATAGAGTTAGTGTACCTTGGTTTTTTGCTATCTTAGGGAAACTTAAAGATGGATCCTAGAAAAGTGGAGGCCATCATCAACTAGCCTAATCCAAGAACAAGAACTAAGGTAAGAATTTTTCATGGCCTAGCACAGTACTATAGAAATTTTATTAAGTAAGTTAGTGCAATATGTGCTCCTATGTTGGACACTGTTAAAGGAGGCATGAAGACTAATTTTATATGGAATAAACAAGGTAGCCATGGTTTTTAGCTACTGAAAAATAAGATTGCAACCCAACCAATTTTGGTTTTGCCAAGTTTTGAAAAGTTATTTATAGTGGAGTGTGATGCCAACAATGTGGCAATTAGAGAAGTCTTAAGCCAAGAGGGAAGACCAGTGGCCTTCCACTCTAACAAACTAAGTGAAGCTTGATGACATGTAACTGACTGAATGTTTGATAATGTTAAGTTGAAGATAATGCAAGGCATTAAATTAGTTAATAGTTTGTATTGTCATTGATGTCAACTTGATTTCATCTGTACGGTCATGTACATAATGCCAAAGATTTCAGATAATCAATGGAACAAAGGCTATGTTTTCAGCAATGCATAAAATTCAAGTATTCACTAAGTGATAGACAACACCAACGGAGTGCACACCATCGGTAAAGGAAAAGAAGAAAAGTCACAGTGATACCCGACGAGCAGAAGACAGTGTTGCCCGATGAAGAAAACCACAGGATGCCCGATGAGCTGAAAATAGAGTTGCCCGACGAGTAAAAATCCAATGATGCCTGATGGATAGGGATCCTGAAGCTAACTAGAGTCACATCGATAGAACTGTTAGTTGTCACCGATGACTAACTGCAGAGTTGACCGATGGAATAGAGTTCAGAAAACAATGAAATATCTAGCTGGCAAGAGCTAAAGATAGACTTAACTAATTGTTTTATTTTTTTATTTGACTAGATTTAAGTGATTGATTTGAAGATGATTTATACAGTTGGAAAGAAGATAACTTTGAGATAAATCAAGAGTTACGCTTTAAATCAGATTGGCTGGATTGTTTTTCATGCCAAGAATCAAGAATCAAGAATCAAGAAATAATGAATATCATGTCTATATAAGAGACAAGCTTAATTCATTTATGGACAGGATTAAGGGGAGTGAATAGAAGAGGATGTTGAAGAGAAACTGATGAAGAATATCTTCATACAGTCCTGATCAATCAAGTTGAAGGAGAGCTATAGAATTCTATAGACACCGACAAATAGTGAGTACATCATCACAGAGCTGAAAGTGTGGAGCACAAAGAATTGAATTGATACATTTATCAGAGAGGTAATGTACTTAAATAGATCTAAAAATATGCAATTCAAAGTTGCAGCATGAACAGGTCATAGTGTTTTAGTTTAACCATTGAAGCATCAAGTTTATTAACAAAGTGGGACTTAATAGTCTTCTATATATTGAGGTACATCCCAAGGAGTGCCAAAAAGGTTAATTCATGAAAGTAGCATTGGAATTTCACGATACCTATTGACAGTCTAAGAAGGAGGCTAATTCAAGGATGGTAGCAATAGATGCCTGATACTAAGTGACAACCTCTATGTATAAAATCCTCTTACAAGGTTGCACTTAACAGTGTGTTTGTAACCTTTAATAGGGTTGGCTCCTAACAGGTCTCACTCTAGAAGAGTGAAAATTTGGGGTACCGGTTCCAGTGAGTTTCTTCCCTTACTAGGGTTTTCACGTTAAAAATTCATGTGTTATGTGTGTATGATTCATTTTTTTACTATTTTTTATCTAACATGGTTAACACTGGATTGATCGGTATACTCTGCTTATTTACCAAGTTTTGGTAAATAGTTTTAGTGCTTATCGGTAATCAAGGAAAATAAGGACAGACAAGGAAAACAGACAGACACTTAAATCAATATTAGTATTTTATGACATGCATCTTGTAGGGACATAATAATATGAGGTTTATTGGTTGGTGGTTAAGTTTAAGGAAAATTTTTTGAGGCCACTGATTCACCCCCCCTCTTAGTTATTACTAACAATTGCTATCAGAGCTTGTGTGCTTAGAAAGGAAGGTTTTAAGACCTAAGTCAAGATCACAAGATGAACAGATGAGATGTGCCCAAGTTGAAAAAAGACAACTTTGCTTCATGGAAAAGAAAGATAAGACTCCACTTATTAGGTATTGGTAATGATGTTACTCAATTCCTAGACACTGAATATGTGTTGCCCACAGGATCATTAATAGTAGATAAATTGAGAGAGAAGAATGAACACAATTGCATGGTCATAGAGCTTTCTTCGTCACTCTCTGATGCTGAATTTGAAGATGTCAAGGATTGCAAAACTGCAAAGAAGATGTGGGACAAACTGAAGCTTGTACATGGAGGTGATGCAAATGTTCTGAGAGCCAAGGCAGAAATCCTTAGAGGAAAATTTGATGATCTCAGAATGAAAGAAGGAGAAAACATCACATAGTACAACACAAGAATAAAAGAAGTAGTCAATGCTATACAAGATGTTGGAGGTACACTTGAAGAGGAGACAGTGGTAAGTAAAATCTTAAGAACCTTACTGCCTGTATATGCTATTAGAGTTTATGCCATTCAAGAAATGAGAGCAGTAGAAAATAATACAGTTACTCTTGATAGTTTAATGGGTAGAATAATTTCATTTGAGATGAATAACTTTGAAAATAGTGTCCTACCAAACTTAGAGTTTGCATTTAAGTCTTCTATGAGAATAAGAAAATCAAGTCATAGACACACATCTAGAAGAGATAGTGAAAGTGAAAGTGAAGAAGAAGATTTAGATGAAATAGAAGCACTTATGGCTAGAAGAATGCAGAGAGGTAAAGGTAAATTCAAAGGCAAGTTATCACTTGTATGCTTTAATTGTAAAGAGATTGGAAACTTTGCTGCAAGATGTCCTAACAGAAGAAAATATGATAGAAGTAATGACAAATCTTTTGAGAAGAAATCTGATAGAGGTGATAACAAAAATTACATAGGTTACCGACAATTAGAAAGAAGAGATACCCAAGACTACAAGGACAAAGGCAAGAAGAATAGCTACCTAGCTACTTGCAAAGATGAAGATACTGACACTGAACCTGATGAAGACATTGAGATGGTATTTGTAGCTGTGAAGGATGATTCAGATGAAGATGAAAGGTATGTAGAAACTGCACTCATATTTAAGGTTAGCAAGAATGAAATCTAGATTATAGATAGTGACTGTACTCACCACATGAATGGTGACAAAGAAAATTTTAACACTTTTGAATATTATAATGGTGGTACAGTCAGAATGGGTAATGATACACCTTGTTCAGTTGAAGGTAAAGGAACTATAATGCTGAATAACCTGATTAAATGTGAAAATGCTTATTGGGTAAAAGGATTGAATTATAATCTATTGAGTGTTTGTTAGCTTAATAATTCAGGTCACAGAGTAGCATTTGAGAATAAGAAGGAAAATATCTTCAATGAATTAGGAAGAATGATTGGTACCGGTGAATAGACTAAAGGTAACTTATTCTATCTGAATGATACTAACACCACTTTCTTAATGACTAGAAACAAAGACATATGGTTGTGGCACAAAAGATTGTGTCATGTAAATTTTGAAAACATGATGAAAATAAGCAGAAGGAGAAATGTAAGAGGCTTACCAACAATGACAAAGCTAGACAACATCATGTGCAAGAATTGTCAAAAAGGTAAAATGACAAAGTCTAGTTTCAAAATTAAAACCCATACAACTGATGATATTCTAGAATTAGTCCATACTGATCTATGTGGACCAATGCGGACAAAGATTTATTATGGAGATAAATATTTTATTCTCTTTGTTGATGATTTATCTAGAATGATGACAGTTATGTTTCTTAAAGATAAATATGAAGCATTCAAGATGTTTAAATGGTATAAGGCCATGGTAGAGAAACAAAGTGGTAAGGATTTGAAATGTTTGAGATCAGATAGAGGAGAAGAATTTATATCAGATGAATTCACTAATTTCTATAACAAGGATGGTATAAAAGGATAGTTTTCTACACCAAGAACACCACAAAAAAATGGGATTGCTAAGAGAAGGAACAAATTGTATGTGATAAAAACCTACCTGCAAGGGACAACACTAAAACATGCAAACATTAAGATTAGCCATCAAATAACAAGATTCAAAAGGGTTAGTATATTCAAAATAAAATCCCGAAAACAAGTGTTTAAACCACAACCTCCGATGAGCTTGAACAAGGGCACCCAATGCCTTGTTGATGTGCTCTTAGAGATAAATGTGGGTGTGCTCTCCCAACACAATAACTAAATCCCACTATTTGAT
>MU227492.1:716885-728480 GCA_018584345.1 Thuja plicata | reverse complement strand
CCTTTTTGAGGAGTTGCTCACACATGTGTGAGCACTCCATTAGTGCTAAAAAGTGTAGGAATCACACTTTAAGTGTGATTAGTGTGTGTTTAAGTGAGGAAGTAGGTTTATTAAGAGGAATAGGTAGAGTAGGGTAGGAATAAAGTAGGTTTCTAGGTAGGATTAATAGGTCTTATTAAATTTAATCCAAATTAATTTAAATTAATTGTGCTTTAGAAGAATATTAGAAATGTGGGAAAATAAATAAATTTAAAATTTATTTAAAAGGGGATTTATGGAGGGTAATGTATTAAATAAGATTTAATACATTAAAAGGGATAGTATTCAAATTAGATTCAAATACTTAGGAGAATGAATCATATTTAATTAAATAGATAGAAGAATATAACAAATATAATTAAATTAACTATAATGTTATGGGAATATTAATTAAATTAATATAAGGATGATTTTGGACGTCTACACAAATCAATAGTTGATTGTGCTAGAACACTGATGATAGAGAAAGGAATCACCCAAATCTTCTGGAGGGAAGCTGTCAGTACTTCTATCTACACACTGAATATAGTACAATTGAAGAAGGAAATAAGAAGACACCTTATGAGCTATGGTATGGTAAAACACCCAATGTAAGTTACTTAAAAATATTTGGTAGTCAATGTTATGTCTTAAAGGATGATAGAAATGGAAATCTTGATGCCAAAAGTGATGAAGGTATATTCCTAGGGTATTCCACCAAGAACAAAGCTTATAAATGTCTCATCAAGGCTTCTAACAAAATTGTTGAAAATGCAAATGTAAAGATAGATGAATTTGCAAAAAAGAATGAACTGGAGAGCACAAAAGAATCAGAGGACTACAAAAAGTTTGTATACTGTGAAGAACTCAACACTCTGCCCAAGCAACAGTGCTTAATTCTAGAACAACAAAATGTTGCAACCGATGGTTAGACTGCTGTTATCGACTATCAAGATAATAATCAAAATAATGTGCAAGCTAATGAAGAACAGAATGAAGATCAAAATAATGATCAAGCTGATACACAAAGAGCTATACCTGTACTTGCAATATATGTAAGAAGGAACCATCCAGAGATCCAGATCATAGGAGATAAGAATGATGGTACAAGAACAAGAAGTAAGTCTTTAAACTTAAATTATTTAATTTGTGAGTTTGAGCCAAAATCTGTCAATACTACACTTGATAATGAAGAATAGATAAGTGCTATGAATGATGAGATTGAGAAGATTGAAAAGAACAAAACATGGTCACTTGTGCCAAGACCAGATGACAAAAATGTTATTGGTACAAAATGGATATTGAGGAATAAGCTGAACGAGAATGGAGAAGTCACAAGGAACAAAGCAAGACTAGTATGCAAGGGGTATGCACAAGAGGAAGGTATATACTATGGAGAGACCTTTGCACCCATTGCTAGACTAGAAGGTGTAAGAATACTACTTGCTTATTTTTCATTCAAAGGATTCAAGGTATATCAAATGGATGTCAAGTCAGCATTCCTAAATGGAATACTTGAAGAAGAGGTGTACATTGAGCAACCAGAAGGGTTTGTCAATCTTGACAAGGGAAACATGGTATGTAGACTTCACAAAGCCTTGTATGGATTGAAACAAGCTCCAAGAGCATGGTATGAATGACTTCATTCCTATCTAATAAGTATTGGAATTGTAAGGACTAGTGAAAACAATAATCTTTATTTAAAGGAAGATACTGATGCTAACACTTTGATTGCTGAAATATTTGTTGATGACATCATATTTGGAGGCAATGATATGCTATGCAAATAATTTACTAATGAGATGAGCAAAGAGTTTGAGATGTCTATGTTTGGAGAGATCAAGTTATTTCTTGGTCTACAAATCATTCAACAAAGTGAAGGTATTTTCATTACATAGTCCAAGTACATTAAAGAGGTCCTGAAAATATTCAAGATGGAAGAATCCAAACTAGTTGGAACACGAATGGCTACTGGATGTAAGTTGACAAAGGAGGACAAGACAACATAGGTAAATCAGACTTTGTACAGATCAATGATTGGAAAACTCATGTATGTTGTACACACAAGACCAGATATTGCACATGGTAGGAATTGTTGCTAGATTTTTTGCTAACCCCAGGGAATCACATATGACTGCGGTGAAAATAATTTTAAGATATCTGAAGAATAACGAGGAATTTGGATTATGGTATAGAAGAGAAGGAAAATTTGAACTTAAGGTGTTTACTAACGCTGATTGGGCTAGAAATCTTGATGACCGGAAGAGCACAACTAGAGGAGCATTCTTTATGGGTGACAGACTTGTCACATGGATTAGCAAGAAGCAAGGATGCATCTCTCAGTCTACTGAAGAAGCAAAATATGTTTTTACTACTACAAATTGAGTATTGCATGGATCAAATAGTTTCTAGAAGGTATGCATATGAAGATCTCAGAACCAGTGATTATTTATTGTGATAACACCAGTGCAATAAACATTTCCAAGAATCCATTCATGCATGCTAAGACTAAACATATTTCTATGAAGTATCATTATTTGAGAGAACAAGTTCAAGAAAAGGAGGTGATACTTGAGTATGTGCAATCAAAAGAACAATTGGTTGATATCTTCACCAAGCCACTGCCCAAGGATAAATTTGAGTATTTGAGAAAGAGACTAGGGGTCGAACCCATGTCTACCAGTCAGTAAAATGTCCGAAGGCTGCATCAACCTACTTATTATCAGAATATCATTCAGGTTGATGCAAGCAAAAAGGTGAACTTCAAATATACATCTATATATAGACAGGTATATATATCCTTTGGGCACCAACTTATCCTTTGGATATACATACCATCCTTAGAGTGATGGTCAAACAGAGGTAGTTAATAAGAGTCTTGGAAATCTCCTAAGATGCTTAACAAAGGAGTATGATAAGACATGGGACCAACTCATAGGTAAAGATGAATATGCTTATAATGACACTGTGAATAGGACTACTAGTAAGAGTCCTTTTCAAATTGTCTATGGTTTACACCCTAGAGGCATTTATGAGCTTAGAGAACTGAAGGATGGAGTTAAAGGAAGTGGATATGCTGAGGAATTCACCTATGCTATGCAAGAAGTTCATGACATAGTTAGGAAGACACTGATTGAAAACACCGAGAAGATCAAGAATAAGGTTGATAAAGGAAAAAGGGATGTTCAATTCAAGGTTGGGGGATCTAGTGATGGTACATCTTAACAAGGCTAGATTGTAGAAAGGAGTCCCACACAAGTTACAGATGAGAAGGATTGGTCCCTGCACTATACTGGCCAGGTATGGAGAAAATGCTTACAAGGTCGAGTCACCAGAGAATAGTGGCTTGTCACCTATCTCTAACATTGTAGACTTGGTTCTATATAAGGGAAAAATCCCTGATATAAATTAGAGTTTAGCTGAGGTCATCCAATAGGTAGAAGAACTCCATTTTCCATCTACACCAATCAAGAAGGCATACTACATACTGGAATCTAGAATTTAGAAGCAAAATAGGAAGAAGGATTAAAAAGAAAACTTAGTGAAGTGGAAAGGACAACTGGATGCAGATGCAATATGGGTAAAGGAGTCAGAATTCAAAAACTTGGGCATTGATCCTAACTTACTCAATCCAAGGATGGATTGAAAACTTTCACTTAGGAAGGATGGTGTAGGAGAACCTAGGCCACCTACTAAACCCTAGAAGTTTTTCCTTGTAACTGACCTTGGCCAAGTTAGTGTGTGTGTTTATTTTGGACCTTAGAAGGCCTTGCAAGGTGTGTTAGTAGGTGGATAGATAGTTAGTGTCTAATCTAACCCAGTATAGTTAGGCTACTTTAATGCTTAGTTTTGGCCTAAATGGGAAATGATGTCAAAATGTGTCCAAGACCCATGTGTGGGTAGTAAGATGATTAAGAAAGCATAAATTATGTTAGTTCATCAAACTAAATGGGTTAGAGGCCCTAGAATATAATTTGCATCATAAATGCAAAAGATGCCAAAAAGTTGTCATGACAACATTTGCAACTTTTTGCAAATGTTGCATGCAACTTGACAACACTAGATTCCCACCATTCTAGGAGTGGGAAATGAATGTTAGTGGCCTAAAATGGTGGAGGAATAATCTTAGACACTCTATGGCTCATTTCCTGAGGTAGAGTGAATGTATGCAAGTTTTGGAGAGTAATAGAGCAAGTGTTTTTGAAAATAGAGTACAATCAGTGTATTTGCAAGATATTTGCATTTTAATGGATTGAGTTAACTAATATAAGTGTTGATTCATGTGGTAGAGACATATATAAGAGTTTTTAATTTAGAGTTCAAGTATATTAGAGTTGATTTTATAGGTGTAGGAAATTGTTTACTAACTAGGTAGTCTGCAGGTCCAGCCTTGGTAGTTTTTGGTTTTATGGCTCCCCCATGAAATTCAACCATGGGAAATGCTTAAGGTTGAATGAATGTGTTAGGGGAGCCTCTTTATAGTGTACATATGTAGGTAGAAGGTTAGGATAGTCAATTTTCAATTTTTAAAGCCATGCCCTAGGTGAGCTAAGACAGTCTGATTAGGTGTATGGCAGGTGAAAATAGGAATGCATAGACAAGGTTGTGCATGGGAGAATTGAGCCAAGTGTGGTCTCAATGTCTTTAGGGTCTCATAGATCCTTTGAATTGAGTTTATAACCCACCCAATCCATTTGGATTTATTTTCACATATAAATCAGAGAAGTTCTTGTGGGGAGCCAAAATATGTCTAATAGCCCTACATTTTAGGACAAAGGTGTACAAACAGCTTGGGGACCCTAGAACTTAGAAATATTTTAGGTTTCCAAAAAGGGTATCTAGATCCTAGATTGGTTTTATGGGTTGTGTGGAATATTTCATAGTAAATCTTGAAAAACCCCCTAGATAGGGCTAATTGGTGTTTTAGGCCTAATAAGACAATTTGGGTACAATTTTGGAACTCGACTAAGTTAGGATTGAAGGCCTATGAAATATGGATTTTATGGATGCAGAATGAACATTCAAAGAATGTACAAGACCCTTGTGACATGTGTTGAGTTGGTATGAAGAGTTTAGCATTGGAATTCTTCAAAGCCAAGGAAGAGCATTGAGACAAAACTAGTGATGGATGTCCTTCAAGGTGAAACACAATTGTTGTAATTCTTGGGGAAGAGTTGGGAGTAGTCATAGGCTCAGTGTCTAGAAACTTGTGATGTCCTAAAGTGGAATAGGACAAGTAAGGTCCTATCTAGTGTATTGTGTAAGCACACCTTGGGGGTAACCTCTATCAATCACTACATTAGAGGCCTTACTTGTAGACAGGGACGACAACTTGAGCGTCTTAGAGAAGACAAGGACCCACAACTCAATCATCTTAGAGTAGAGAGGAATAGATAGGATGAAATGCTCAGGGAAGAGAGAGATACCTAGGCTTAGGTAGCTACTCACCAGGGATAGAAGGCAGCTTACTACTTCGGTTTATATTATACTGCGGTTCCAAAGGGTCAGAGAGCACCTTCATATTTGTGCATTGTTTAAAAGTCTGATGGGGCTATGCCTCCACCAAATCCATTTGTACCACCTCCTCTTCCTCCTCGTCCAGATCAGGGAGAAGGTGGCAGCTAGTCTTGATTCTATATTTTGACACATTTTGATATCATATTGTTGTATATCTAGATCCTTCTGAGATCATTTATTGTACCATGACTTTTATACATGTATATCCGATTCATATTGATACTCTGCTACTCTTTTTGTAGACAGTTCCACATTTTTGACCTATTCCATATCTGATATATCTGAGATAGTTGTTCCTGATCTTGATATGTTCATGGGTTCTCTTGCTTTGATAGATGTTTAGATTGATGCAAATGTGATTATAATATTGGTCTCTTGATGAGTTAGATTAGATTATGTGATGACATCATTTACGCTCTTTGATTTATTACTGATATAAAAATGTGTTTTAAATGATGCTAAGTGAATATGCAAATGTATGTTTTTGAGAGTTTCTTTATGCAAATAAATGTATGGATGCACTTAATATGTAGAAATAAATACAATTCTTGAATGCTTTATTTTTGTATTTTCTCTTTCTCATTTATGAATGCAAATTGTATGTCATGGATATGCAACGACATTAATATTAATAATATTGATGTATGTAAGTAACTTGGATTTCAGATGAATCAAGAAATCATTTTAAGCTCAAGTCCTTTATGCTTTTATTTTCAAAATGAATCATGAAATTTCTAAATGCATCTAGATGCAGACTCTTAGGACTATCACTAATTTGTATACATTGTAGCATTTTATCATCATTGGGCATTTTTGTAACAGACATCACCTGATAGTACAGATGTCACTAATACCCACTAGTATCATGAAAGTATGAATACAATGTGTATTGAATGCAATGTTAGAAATAAACTTAGGCATCAAAGCATAGAAGCCAGTATGATAAGTTAGTTATCTCCTTTTACTATTAAGAATCAGGTTCTATTCAAGTGTAATGTAAAACATGTGACCCGCAATTGCCTTGAAAATTCATATCCTTGGGTACATCATGTTTTGTACACCTTAGTGAGAATCTGATTTAGAAAAAACACAAGGAAATTGTTTCAACCCCACCATAGTTTACACATAACTAGGATCAAGATATATGCGGCTATCCACTCATGTTGGTAGCCCTTACCATAAACATCCAAGTTAGATGAAATTTATAAGATCATTGAAACAATCACCATACGCAAAAAAATAAGAAAATGTTATGCCCCCATCCTTGTGACTCTTTGTCTTTGAATAGATGTCATGGAGTAACTCGGAAGACATAAAAGTCACTAATTGAGAATTAATCAAAGAAAATTTATAACCTCTTAGATGCCCCTAGTATGAAACATTATGGGAACATAAAAGAGTCATAATCAAACCAAGATCAGACTATGTGTTTAAGTAGTATTTAGAAATACTGTAGATTCATTTTTCAAGTGCAATAGAGATTCATCAATCATAAATTGGAATTAAGCAATATGTTTTCATGTCTGAGTATATAAGAGATTAACTTTGTCAGCAATTGCAATCCAATGTAGTGTTTAAAAACACTGGTTGATTAAAGTGTTGAGAAACACTAGTTCATTTTTGATTAAAGTGTTGAAAAACACTAGGTTGTTTAAAGTGTTCGATTAAAGTGTTGAAAAACACTAGTTCATTTAAAGTTCTTGATTAAGTGTTGATAAACACTAGTGTGATGTCTGTTACAGGTAGGTGGTGTTGAATAAACACCTTTGTTTGTGATAATGATGTTTAGGTGCAAGTATTGAGAAATATTATTTTGAGAGGAAAACCATCCTAGACAGGAACCTAGGATAACCTAGCAGACACAAATTGACCATGCTAGCAAAGATGCCCTAGTGTAGAATGACTATCCCTAAGATGCAAATGTAGATAAATCCCAAGAAAGGATATGACATTTGTAAGGAATCAGAGTCAACCAATAGCACAGGTGTGATTATGAAGGATTACTATGATCGATGCATTGATAGATAGAGCACAGAGTTTGAGTGATGCCTATTTTCTAGGTTTTCACCATTCGACAAAGCTTTTTATTTTTGCTACCAAGACACCTGTTTGCTAGGTTTTCATCAAGGCACTTTTCTCTTTTTCAATTTTTTTGTTCTTTTTTCTTTTTTCTTTTTTTTTTGTAGTATCAAGGCGTCTATTTGCCAGGTTTTCACCAAGGATACCCTTTTTCAGGACTTTTTGCACTGTTTCTGGATTTCTTCAGGATCAATTTTATGATAAATATATAAATAAATAAATAAATATATATATATATATATACACATTTCTAAGATTTTCAATGCATGGGCTCTGCTAGCCAGATATCAAGCGTAGAACCGCTTCAAATGTAGAATATTAATGGGATCATGAAGAACATCTCCCTCAGGTGTAGCTAACTGATAAGCTCCAGTTTAAAAAGTTGCAGTAATGATATAAGGTCCCAATCAGTTGGGTTCAAACTTTCCTTTCTGTTCTCTATTTGGATGGTTCTTAGGATTCTCTTTGAGAATGAGATCCCCCACTTGAAAGTGTCATGGTTTGACCTTTTTATTGTACCCTTTTGACATATGTATTTGGTACACTTTCAGATGATCAAATGCTTTTTGTCTGCGTTCATCAAGTAAGTCTAATGCATTCACCCTATCAATGCGGTATTTTTTATCAGTAACAAGACCTTGTAAAGATATCCACAAGGATGGAATTTCTACCTCAATAGGTAATACTACCCCAACACCATAGACTAAAGAAAATGGTGTGGCTCTAGTTGGTGTTCTGATACTTGTTCTGTATGCCCAAAGTGCTATATTTAATTGCAAATGCTAGTCTCTGCCAGACTTACTCACAGTTTTGTGTAGGATTTTAAAAATGTTCTTGTTAGATGCCTCAACTTGTCCATTACCTTAAGTATAATAGATTGAAGAACAATGCTGAGTAATGTAAAACTGTGTGCATAGGTCTTCGATGTCTTGGTTTTTAAATTGGCCCCCATTGTCTGTTACAATTGAAGAGGGTATCCCATACCTACAAATAATGTAGTTCAAGAAAAAACATAGCCACCTGTTTTCCAGTGGATTTGATCAATGGCACGACTTTGACCCACTTAGTGAAATACTCAGTGGCTGTAATGATGTATTTGTGTCCACTTGAGTAATTAGGATATATTTGTCCAACTAAATCAAAGGCTCATTGCTGAAATGACCAATGTGTTATAAATGGTATGATTTCTCTAGTAGGAGCATAGATGATATTTCCATGTGTTTGACATTTTTGATATGTCTTTGAGAATATAATAACATCTTTTTCCATTGTGGGCCAGTAATAGCCAACTCACTCTTAGCAATTTCTTAGCTAGTGAAAAGCCATTTGAGTGTGATCCACATACACCTTTGTGGACTTATTTTAATGCATGATCCAAATATTCTTGTTCTAAAAACCTAAGAAGTGTGCCATCGAGACCTCTTCTATATAGGTTATTAGTAACGAGGACATCACACGATGCTATCCTAATTAAGGCTCATTTTTAATTCCTTGATAAACCATCAGGTAGAGTTTGGTCAGTTAGATAGGTAATGAGTTTGGCATACCGGGATTGGTCTTGAGCATTTAAAGAACAAATTTTTTGGTACTCAGGGGTATCAAAAG
The DNA here is from genome assembly GCA_018584345.1 of Thuja plicata. NCBI lineage: Eukaryota > Viridiplantae > Streptophyta > Pinopsida > Cupressales > Cupressaceae > Thuja > Thuja plicata. The sequence continues at coordinate 719,261 of MU227492.1, read as the reverse complement.
CTAGATAGGATAGTTCTTCCACCAAGAAGTCATAGAAGAACTGATGTTTTTCCAGTTGTAACATGGATGCCAGTGTAGCCATAACATCTGCAACTTTGTTTTCTATCCTTGGAATTTGCTGGAATGTGACAAAGACAAAGTACTTTTTCAGATCTTCAACCAATTGTTTATAAGGCATCAGCTTCTCATCTTTAGTTTGATAGTCTCCATTTACTTGATTAATAATAAGCTGAGAGTCACCATACACATGTAACTCTATGATCTTCCATTCCATAGCCAATTTAAGAACATTCACTAATGCTTCATATTCAGAAATGTTATTGGTCCATGGAAACATTAATTTGTATGCTTTGGGTATTTTTCAGCCTTAAGGAGTGAAAAAGAGAACTCCTGCTCCAGAGCTATGTTGCGTGAAAGAACCATCAAAATACATCTTCCACAGATGTTCAGTTAAATGTATAATGGTTTCATTAGGAAATTCAATTATGAGCGGTGCATCATCTTGCAAGGGTGAATCAACTAATTGATCTATGAGGACTTGTCCTTTAATATCCCTTCTATCCACATACTAAATATCAAATTTGCTTAGAACCAGGACCCACTTTGCTAGCCTTCCTGTTTATGTTGTCTTGCTTAAGAGGTAATTCAGAGGATCTATCTTTGCAATAAGTTTTACTGTATGTGACAACATATAATGTCTCAATTTATGTGATGCAAAGACAACTGCTAAGCAATCTTTTTCAATTATTCTGTAATTGAGCTCATAAGATACTAGTGTTCTGCTGACATAATTGATTGCTCTTTCCTTTTTAGTGTCATCTTCTTGAGCCAGCAATACTCCCAGTGATGTAGCCATAGCTGAAATGTATAGGAGTAATGGATTTCCATGAATGGGTGCCATGAGAATAGGAGTATCCAAGTAATCTTTTAGTTCTTTGAATTTATTTTCACAATGTTCGTCCCATTTAAAGGTAACACCCTTATGTAGAAATTTTGTAAAAGGTTGTTCTCTCTTTGCAAGTTGTGACATAAATCTCCAGATTGACTGGAGTCTTCCTTGTAATGTCCTCATTTGACTAATGTTGCATGGAGGTGACATTTCTAGTATAGCTTTAACTTTTGCAGGGTCTACCTCAATTCCTTTTACTGATACAATAAACCCTAGTCGCTTTCCTGATTAAACTCCAAAGGCACACTTCTTTGGATTGAGCCTAAGTTGAAATTTCTGTATGCAATCTAATATCTTCCACAAGTCTTTAATATGAGTAGTCCTTGTTTTTTATTTTTCTAAGGTATCGTCTACGTAGTCCTTGTTTTTTACTTTGCTAAGGTATCGTCTACATAGTCCTCCATGTTTTTATGTATCATATCATGGAATATGGTTGTCATAGCTCTTTGGTATGTAGCATTATAATTCTTTAATCCAAATGGCATAACATTCCAGCAAAAAGTTCCCCATGTGCATGTGATTGTTGTCTTCTCTTGGTCTTCAGGAGAAATCTTAATCTGGTTATATCTTGAGAAACCATCCATGAGTGAGTACATCTGATAGCCTGCTATAAGATCTATGATCAGATCAATGTTTGGTAGTGGAAAATCATCTTTAGGACATGCTTTGTTCAAGTCTCTAAAGTCTGTACAGATCTTGATAGATTTATGTATTTTAGATATTGGTACCACATTAGAAATCCATCCTGCGTAAGCGATGACTCTTATGAATCCATCTTTCAGTAATTTTTCTCGTTCTTCTTTCACCAGTAATGCAACATGAGGATACATCTTTCTTAATTTTTGTTTCATGGGTTTGATCCTAGGAGCTATAAATAAATGATGCATTGTTAATTCAGGATTGAGTCCAGGCATATCTCTGTAAGACCATGCAAAGTTGATCTTTTTCTCTTTCAAGAACTCAGTGAATTGTATCTTCTCCTATCTCGATAAGGATTGTGCTAGGTGAACAATTTGAGGAACTTCAACTATTCTGAAGTTAACTTGTTGGAAATAATCAAGACTAGCCAAGTTACTGAGAGGGGAGGGGTGAATCAGTAACTCTTAAAACTTTAAATCATTTCTGCACTTATATATACTTGACCATTCATTTATCTAATCTACTGCAAGCATGAAAATATAATCATTCATAACACATAAACACAAAGATTTGGTGACCCAGAAACCTTCCAAATAGAAAGTAAAACTGGGGTGGGGATGGTACCCACAAAAATTTGGTACTGCAGTATAAAGTTGGCCGGTTAAGGCTTACATTGATCACTTCTGATGATCTTCCTTGTTAGAAGCAATTAGGACTGCTAGGTCCACCTTGTTAGAGGATTTACAAACATACAATGAAGTATGCACTCTGTTAGGAGATTTATGAAA
>MU227492.1:647630-710634 GCA_018584345.1 Thuja plicata | reverse complement strand
AAGTATGCACTCTATTAGGAGATTTATGAAAGACTGTTAAGTCTACCCTGTTAAAGGATTTACAAACTGATTCAACTGTTAGGATGAAATAGTAGATCTTGACTTAAAACATTATTGCTGATAAGATCCTTTGAGTACTGATCACCTTTTGTGATAGATATGGCTATTCTGCTCCTTTACTGACCTTGTGAAAATGCTCTGCTCTGCTGCTATTTTCGCCTTATTGCAGTCTCTGATATTCTTCTCTTTTTCGCTGATTACTCCTTTTTTTTTTTCATACTTAAGATGATATATTACATTACATATATATACCATTCCCATAATTACAATTTACAAGGTCAGCCAAATACAAATAAATAAAATAAACTTATTCCTGAGTCGGCCATTCATAAGTAAACAAAATATTACTAAGTCGGTAGAAGCTCGGGTTCCTCAAGCTGGCTCGGCGATCTTCTGATACTCGGCATCCACTAAAATACTCAGCATCATCATGCTCTCGGTAAGAGTAGAAGCTCAGTCCATACTAGTCCCGAAGTGTAGCTTGGAACTCGGTAGCCGTTGGTGACTCGGTAGATATAGTGTCACTCGATAACCACTGGTGACTCAGTGGAAACTGACTTCTCAGTTGGCTTCAACTGATGGCTCGGTAGTTACGGTGAAGCTCAGTGAATACCATCTACTCGGTACATGTTGCTCTTCTCGGTAAACACTGCTGAACTGTTCATATGCTCGGTGACCACTGTTCTGCTCGGTTTGAATTGTTTAACCGCTGAGATTTACAAGGTGATTACTGAATTCTCGGTATAAGCTGTGGACTGAGTGATGAGCTCGGTAAGCATTCAGAATCAAATAAGTGTTTTCACTAATGACAAATATAACATAATTCTAACACTTCAACTATTCTGAAGTTAACTTGTTGTGTTGGTTCTATAAAAAATGAAGATATTTATTGAAAGTGCTCAGGGAGGATATCAAGAATCTCATCTTTTGGCACCTCTGGAAGGTTTTCACCATCAGATACATCTTTTATTTTTACTTTTTTAGAATCTGACACTGCCACAACATAGTTTTCACCATCAGTTACTTTCTTCTTTTTGTTTTTCAATTTGTGACTAAGAACTTGATATCCTCCTCTGACATGTTCATGCTCCTTGCATTGGTGGAAGAAGGATAAGGTTCACAAGCATTTAGATAATAGGCCAAAGTGTAGTCATTATGGAAGTTCATGATAGGATTAGGATCTAAATTTGTCCATTCAATTAGGTCAATGTTTATCAAGGATAATGAATAGGAGTTTGGTAAGGAAAACATCGCATGAGCATCAAAACTATTAACTGACAAGACATGTTATGTTAAGTCAACTTCTACAACATTTAGATCATCAAGAGTTAAATAATCATTAATAGGGTCATTGTTAGTAATATGCAAACCTAAATCAAGAGACTCATCAATTGAGATTTCTTCTTTTTCTCTCATCAAAATGGAACTCATTTCTTGTAGTCTTAGGATGTCCTCTAGACCTAGTCAAACACCATTTTCTTCATAAAAAATTCTAAGTAGTGGTATCTCATCTGATTCTAGAACAACAACAGTGTTAGGGGAAGTGTTAGAACTCTCTCCTCTTTCCAATGGAGTTGTAAATATATGAATCACATCTACCTTAATGTCCATATTAGCATTAGATAGGACATCCCATTCATAATCATGTGAATCTATTATTTTATCATCTGATCTATTTAGAAACTGAACAATAGTTACCTGATGTACCCTATTATCCACTTGTAGATCAAAGTGTGGTAAATCTAGGACATGTGAAATTGTGACCAACTGCCCCCAATTAGGATGTAAATCTTGTTGTTGGGGTATTTCTTCAGGAGTGTCTTCTATAAATGGGACTTCTGGATAGTCTTATGTTGTTTCCTCTACTGATTGAATAGTAGCTTGTGTCAATAAAGGAACATGAGTGTCTTTTTGTGTTACAAAATTAGGTACATATCTTTCTCCCTGATATTTGGGATACTCTATACCAATATTCAATAATCTCTCATAGGTTTGTTGTTCTAGTTCTGTTTCTTCTTCTTCATCATCACTTCCTTCATCAAAGATTGGACCATCTCTTGAAGTAGGGTTTTCATATTTGTTATTAAAACCTAGTCCTGTTTTGTCTTTGGTATTTTTGAATTCTGTGTATAGGTTCAACAAGTCCTTTCCCTTTGTCTCCCAAAGGTCCCTTCCCTTTATATTCAATTTTTTTGAGGTCATATCCTTTACCATACTTTTCTGGGGATATCTCCACATGTTTTACCTCATTTTCTTTTGGTTCTCCTTTTTAAAGCCAAGCCAAGACTGCTTTTCTTATTTTTCATCCTCTTGAGAAGTAGATGCTCTAACCATACCAGTTTCTTTTTGAATTCATGGTTCTTTAGATGTAGTAGGTGTGAAAGATGAGGAAGGTTTCCCATAAGATCTTGGAGACACTAGAAGTTTTGTCAATGATGGGGTCATGTCTAGCTTGTATTCTCCCATACTAGTTTCTTCAATTTTTAATGTCTTTCCAAAGCTTCTTATAACCATGTATTTAGTAGTTTTAGGTACAATTTATTTTGGAACTCCCTTGTTATGAGGAACTATACTATTTACTTTAACATTGTTGCAAGTGTAATTGGCATCTACAGGAATTGTTACTTCCACCCCATTATGTGAGACTTTGATACATTGGTGGTAAGTAGATGGTACTTCTTGCATTTCATGAATCCAAGGTCTCCCTAATAGTACATTGTAAGCTAAGGGTAGATCTAGAACTTGACAGATCATAGTTCTTTCAACTGGTCCTATTCTGATTGGTAGAACAATGAGGCCCTTAGATGACCTTTCTTCTTCATCGTAAGCTTTGATAGTTATCTTACTTCTTGAATAAATGGTTTGTTCTGAAAGACCTGACTTATTTATTAGATTGAGAGTACAAATTTTTAACCCTGTACCTCCATCTATCAATACACCTCTGACATGGGATTTGTGAATTAGGACTTCAATGTGTAGGGGTTGGTTATGCAAGTGTGTCAATGATTTGTCATCTTCTTCTAAAAAAGAGAGATAGTGTGGTGTTGAGATATGATTAAACATTGCTTGGAACTTTTTTATATCAATGTCTTTTGGAACATTTGCAGAATGTAGGGCTTGTTCAAGAACTTCCCTATGCACTGAGGAGATTTTAAGTAACTCAAATATGGAAATTTGAACAGAGGTTCTTTGCAATTGATCCACCAAGTTATAGTTTATTGTAGGAATAGTAACTGTTTGTCTTGTTACTGCTGGTTTGGGAATAGTGACAACATGCACTTTTGAAGATGTCACTGGTTTTTATGAGGAGATAGCTCCTTTGATTGTGACTTGTGCTTCACTTCAAGTTACTGCATTTGATTGTGTGGATGTGTCTTTATAACCTTTAATAGTGATCACATTGATTGATTCACATTTAATGTCCAACATGTTGATCACATTATCATTATTGGAGTAGGTGTAATTTACTTCACTTCCTTTTCCTTTAGAAGCTTCCCCTTTCTCATAATTAGGAAATGGTTTGTTAAATGTTGTATGGTCTTCATTAGTAGTGTGTCCTTCCACTTTAATTTTTCCTCCTTAAATACAGTCTTGTATAATGTGTTTAAGCTTAACATAGTTATTTGTCTTATGTCCCTTGTTATTGTGAAAGACACAATAAAAATTATCATCCCACCATTTTGGTTTGACTTCTGGTTCCCATGGTTTTGAATCAGGAATTGTAAAAACTTTGTTGTCCAAGAGTGTCTTAAAAAATGTCTCAAGAGGTTCACCCAAAGGAGTGAATGTTTGTTGAGGTCTAGAAGTCCATGGTCTACTTTAGTTGTTCTCATTTTTTGCTTTAGGTATTATGGTTGTAACCTTAGCTTCTTTTTTTTCTTGCATGTTGTTCATCAAATTGAACACTATTGGTTTAGGATTAGCATTAGATGCATCTACCACTCCATCGTTAACAACATTCTTGTTTTGTTTCCACCACTTAGGTTTGTTGTTATAGTTGGTAGATTTACTATCACTTTGAAGGGTGATTTCTCCTTTCTTAACCATGACCTCTTCAATACGAATGACATTTTTGATCATCCTATCAAAGCTAGGTGAATATTGCATTTTCAAAGCATAGTTTAATTTAGGTATCAAGTTGTTAATAAATATTTTTATCTTTTCCGATTCGGGAATAGCTCTTTAATACCTTGCAAAGGTTTTCCTCCACCTTCATAAAAAGTGTGTAAAGGATTTACTAGTTCTTTTTTTTGTGTTACATAGGTCCATCATGGTTATGTCATGTTGTATATTGTAGGAGTAATGTTGGACAAAATTTTGTATTAACTCCCCAAAGGATTTCACCTTAGGTGTGAGTTTGGAGAACCACTCCATAGCATTTCCGCCTAGACTTCCCATAAATAGCCTCATTAGGTATTTAGGTTCATGCATGTACTCTATGCTTAGATCACAAAACTCTCTCACATGGTCATGTGAATTAGTCTCCCCCTTATACTTGTCATATTTAGGCCTTACCATGTTGGGAGGAAATTAAATCATGTTAATACTCTTGTCAAAAGGAAATGGAAAAATGTGGTCCAAAGAGTATTTCTTCATTAGTTTAACCTTCTCTTGTTTGAGTGTTGCAAGTTCAGCTTGCATCAAGGTCAATTTATTAGTGATGATAGAGATAGGGGTTGGTATCTCTTTTTCCTTTAGTCTTTCAACATCATAATCTTTAGGTAGTTTGACTCCAATGGATGCTGGATGTAGAAAATATTTTTCTTTATCTTCACCAATGATCTTTTCCAATGTTCTTTGGAATTTCCTACTTTGTTTGAATCTATTATAATCTTCCTCGGGTACGTCTCCATCACTATCTGAGTAAAAAAAAGGGTGAGTGATGTGAATTTATTCCTCACTACTACTGTCTTATTGTCTTCAATTTTTGTCATTGTTGTATTCTTCAAAAGCTGTAATCCATTCATTTCTAGGAGCTTCCATTGTGGGTGATTTTGTGTCAAATAAGGGATTGTGAGATGTTTCTCCTTGTTGAAATTGTAGCAATCTAAGAGGTACTTCCAATTTTCCAGCAAGATACTTGTTGCGTCTTTTGTTAACCATGAAGTTGAATCTCAACTATGTCAAAAGTTTCCCAATAGTATCAAGTGAAGTCTCAAATTGTCCAAGTAAGTGTGTCCAAGTTGAAAAGGATTGTTTGTGTTTGATGGAAGTAATTGAATCCATCGTTAAAGGGTTAGAATGCCCTGATAATGAGCTAGGAATCAAGTTGTTTTGAAAAGTGAATAGACCACACCCAAAAGGACATGCAAGGTAGACTTGTGAAAAAGTTTTGAAACAACAACATGGATACCAGAAAAAGCAACATGACCAGACTAAAGAGCCAAAAGGGTACCCAAATACACTGATTTTCTCTGAGAGACAACTATGCAAGTTCCCACTGTCCTAAATGCGACACACTAAATGTGAGGTTCTACTTAAAGATGTGAGCTTTGATATGAAAGATGTGAGCTCTGATATGCAACATGTGATCTTTCTCCCTAGATATGATGCAAAAATGACCAAGTGTGAGCCAAAATCCTAAATGTGACCTGATACAACTAGATGCAAGCCTCTGATGTTCTATCAATTTTTTTGTCAAGTTTGTCAAATTTGTCTCAGAATGTGTGATATTTGTCTGATTCTAGATTATTTTATGAGACTTTCCAATGAGTGAAAAACACATCATGTACTCTAAGGATTGAATTTTGTTGCCTATTTGAAGGCTTTATCTTTTTAATGAGTTTTTAAGCACATCAATCAATGTTTCATTGTTAGGAGTGAACAAACACATCCTTAATCCCTAGTTTCTAAGCATAGGATGAAAATATTTGCTCGTAGACTCAGGTAGACACTCAAATGCTAATTAGAATATGGCCATCACCAAGCACGCAATGGCTCTCGTTATGATACCATATTAGCCGAATCCAAATGAAAATGAGGGCACAAAATGATGAGTATCTTGGGGCAGTTACTATTTGAATTGCACAAATATTATCACCCTTTCAGAGCTGAATTAGGGAGTTTTGACTACAATTATTTATTATGATGGGGCAATCCATTCACAACCGTCTCCCATAGAATTGCACAAGGAAAAATTGAGGTGTATAGCCCTATGAGTACTCAAATGTGTGTAGTCTCGTAAGAAAGATTCAAGCGGCTTAGCTCTACACACACCCAAGCTTGTTTAAGGAATGATGTCAAAATTCCAAGAAAAAAATGGATTACCTCTTCCGAGGCTTTAGCCTACAAGGAAGAAATTATTTATAGTGAGTTGGAAGGGTTGGCGTAAACATGTCCTCACTTGGGTTATTCCTGGGAGATTTTTCCCTCAACTGGAAATGCCCTCTTATGTTTTTGAAAGCATACAAAGGATTGGCAATCTTAGGAGTTCAAGATTTCTGATTCTTCAAAAGAAGAAGAGTATACTATCCTATTCTATTCTATTTTCTCCCAAAAACACTTCAATCAAGTTCTTTCCCTCAAATGACTACTCAAAACTCAATCCCCCATGATGAGTTTTTAATTCCTCCACTTGGAAGGAAGAGTAAATCCTCTAGTGAGATCAAGAAATAATCTTAAGTTTGATCTAAAAACTCCTAGCTTATGAAAACACAAAGTACTTGAAAAGAAAAGTTTGATTGTTCTTTTTCCCACAAATTTAAATACATTGCTTTTTCATTTACTATATCCAAAATTAGACAATGAATGTTCTTTTTCCTGCAATTTTAGATGATTTGTGTTGTTCAATTTCTCTCCAAAAGGAATTATATAATGAAGGTTGTTCAATTAGCCCACAAGATTAAATGATTTGTGTTTGTTCAATTAAATTTCCAAAAAGAATTATACAATGAGGTTTTCCTTGTTCATTTACCCCAAATTCTTCTCAAGTCCTAAATCAACTTTTAAGTTTATGATTTTCCTTGAAGGAAAAGAGCATAATCCTCTAATTGATTTATTAAATAATAGGAAAATGTCTTAAGTGTTAAATCTTTGAACAAGTAAAAACAAGTTAGACTATCCAAAAATCCGCAAACCACAAGTTAACAATTCCTTTCCACATTTTTGAGAAAAAAGGTACAGACAACAATCTACAATAAAAAATTAGGCTGCTCAACATACAGAAGAAAACTAGATCAAAATATTAGTGGTTAGAAAATTTAAGTTTTAAGTCAAATAATGAGATGTGATTGCCTTTCCCAAAAATGATCCTAGAAACCCTAAATGCGACCCAATTTCCCAGATGCGATTCTTTGCATTAAATGTGATAGAAGATATACCAGATGTGACCCTTTGCTAAAAATGATACAGGATTCCCTAGATGCAATCTTTGATATCTGGGGTGTGATCTAATTTCCTCGATGCAATCCAATTTCCTGGATGCGAGCCTTGGTGGCTAAAGGAGACTCTGTACCTAAAAATAGAGAAGACAAATTAGCCAAAAAGGAAGACAAATGTGAGGTAAAATCCAAGATTCTACCCCATGGTGGGCACCAAAAATGTGTATGTTATTTTGTGTACCTATTGTCTGCAACACAACACTTCAATAAGTCATTATATTAGTGGAAAAAAATATTAAGCAAGAAAATCAATCACTAAAATCGACCTATAGCTTCCTATCTAAGAGGAGTGTGAATAATGCTATAATTGCCCTCAGATTATGCATTTATCAGTGACAGATACAACTTAGAATGGAAGATTCAAATGAATTTAGTTTAAATGCTCAAGAAATGTTCATTTTAAGCTCCAAAAGGAAAGATACAATGAATGAATGAGCTAAAATGCATGAATATCTTTGAAAATAAGAGAAGAATAAGTTTGCAAATTGAAATCTCAAAATAGGGGCCAATTAAGCTTAAAATTTATTCTATTTATAAAAGAATTTGGTGAATGAGAGGTTAGGATTGAAAGTGGAAGAGAGGTGGAGATTGAATCTTTGGTGATCCATGTGAGGTGATCCAAGTGATTTAACTCCCATTGGTTATGGATTTGACTTTCCCTTTTGCAAATGGAGATGTAATTAGGATTTATTTAATTCCTTTTATTAATTACTTTAGCCATGTTTTTGATTTGTTTTGATTGAATTGAATTGTTTTGATTTAATTGGCTAATGCAATTAATGTAATTTAGTGATTAAATCACTTAGGAGATTAAATTTGATTTAAATGAATTATGCCAATAAATTGAAGAATTTTCTTGGCATAATTAGGGGTATGATCACACTTAGGGAAAATAGGGTGTTTGGTCAGAGCAAACCAAATTAGGGTGGTTACAACTCCCATATGAACTGTATCACTTTGGCACACAAGATACAAAGATGTTTTTCTTTATTTATCCCAATATTTGATCCTACATATGTCAAATTCACACAAAATATGTGACAACTGTAATGCTAAGAAGATTACAATTACATTTAATACATATCATTGATCCTAAATCTAGGATATAAATAAAACAAATTGATAACACGCTACAATACTATTCACAAATAGGTTAGACTTAAGATATTACAATTCATATTATGCCACAACCAAGTCTAAAAGATTAACACACAAAATAACTGATAACAATGATAGAACATTTCTTTGAGGTTGTTTTAGCTGGCACATTGATCCACCTCTAAAGAACTTAACGCACCTAAGAACATGAGCTATCCTCATTTTGAACCTTCCTTGTGCATAACCAAAAACTCATGTTACAACATCGACAACTAATATAAAGTGACCAAAACTATCAACCACTAACTGATACTGCTATGGAGTCAGTATGGAGGTTTTGACATAAATGATAATCAATACCAACACTATTAGAATAATTGAGAGGGGGGTGAATCAATTACAATTAGTTTCTTTAAAAATTATCCTACAGTCCCAATTTCTCTAGATGTATACCAAAACAAATTAAGAAAATAATTCAACTCGGTGAAAATGTATTCTGTAATCTTAAACTTTCATCAATAGTGTTTACTGAATGTTAGTAAATTAATACTGTGATTACTGATCTAGGTCAATAAAGTAAAGTGTAAAGTAAAATAATAATCCACAACATTCATGCACATTGACACATATATTTTTAACATGGAAAACCTGCTAAGGTAAAAACCACATGGGACCGGTAACCCAAAATATTTTCACTCTTCTAAAGTGAGCTTGGTGAAGAGCCAACCCTGTTAAAGGTTACAATGCGCACTGTTAAATGTGATCTGGTTAGAGGATTTAAAACTAACAATTCTCTCTTGACCATGCATTCACTATGGGGTCAACAAGAAAATAATCAACATTCTCTGAATGTCATAATAAGGATTTCACTGTCCTACTCGGTTAAGAATTTATCTGTAACAATGGTTAAATTGATGCCGTAATTATCTGATTCAAATACAACTTTGTTTTGCAGATATTCAGATTTATGATAAGTACATAATACCTATGATAAATTTGTCACTTCATTTCATCTCATACTTCATCCTTGTTCTTCTTGGTAATACTCTTTCCTCTATTTGTTTGGTGATGTCTACAGAAATACGCTTGGTTCTATCTTTAACCAGTTTGATTAGTCATGCATAAAATTCACATGTGTGCATCATAGAATCACGTATGAAGTGTGATTAAAAATGAATCTCTTTCCTCTTATATAGACATCATGTCTCATTTAATTTTCATCCTTCAAATTTTTCCACTTAATCTCCATCATTAATTTTCCCGCTTGATCCATCCTCGGTAGTTGTGTTAAAAATACATTTCAATCATGTCGTCCAATCTTCATAACCGTTTGATCAAATACCAAACTTTATCTTTTACCTCGAAATCATTAAATTCCAACTCAACATTTTAGTTAGCCTCAGTTTGATTAAATTTCTCTGTCAATAGTTGTGTCGGAAATCCCTAGCTCGGTTATCACTGTGCTCAAGATACACTGTGTCTTACTCGGTTATCACTATCTCTTGATGTATATATAACTCTTCATTTAAACACCACATAAAAATTGTTTTTTCTAGATCTTAAATACATATCAAATATTTTCCACCATATTAATACTCAAATAAGTTGACATCAATGACAATACATTAACTAATAATGTTTATCATCACTTCTGTAACTCGGTTGAATATCAACAAATGACTTCAAACATATAATTAGTTATAGTTCATTAATCTCTCCCTTTGGCATTGATGGCAACACAATATGAAATATGCAATATAAAATTCCACACAACAAATACCAAACTTCTGTTTCTATAAATGCAACAATTTTGTAGCTCTCCCTAGCTTGAATATAAACTATTTTAAAAACTCACCATGTAGACTCTCCCTGCAGTTTTGACTTTTCAGCTCTTGAATCTCTGTATAGATTAGATATGTCTCTCCCTTAATCTTTTATCCCTTTAGTGGATAGATATTTCATTGATCATCTTTCTCCCTTTATATTTCATTGATCAACTCTCTCCCTTTGAAAACAATGCCAAAAAGAAATATGTAGCTCTTCAGTAGCCAAATAAAATATCTCTGATTTTTGATGCACTAGGTACCTTTCAATGTATTGATATCTCTTTGTCAGTCTAGTTCATATTTGCATCAACATTATTGATATTATAATTTCATGTAGGTTGATGCAACCTCCTACTCAACTTAGTTACCAATAGACAAGGGACGAACCCCTAGTCTACCTCTCAAGTACTCAAATGTATCCTTCGGTAAGGGTTTTGTGAATATATCTGCAAGTTGTTCTTTTAATTGTACATATTCTAGTATTACTTGTTTGTCTTGTACTTGTTCCCTCAAGTAGTGATATTTTATAGATATTTGTTTTGTCTTTGCATGTATTACATGATTCTTTGAAATATTTATGGCACTTGTATTGTCACAGTAAATCATCACTGGATCAGTGATCTCTTCATTCATTCCTTTCAACAATTTTTTTATCCATGCTATGTTAGAACAATTTGTATCTGCAACAACATACTCTTCTTTTGCAGTTGACTGAGATATGCATCCTTACTTTTTGCTTATCCAATTAACTAGTCTTTCTCCAAAAAAGAATGCTCCCATAGTAGTACTCTTTCTATCATCTATGTTCCCAGCCCAATCAACATCAATATAAACTTTCAATTCAAAATTTCCTTCTCTTTTATATCATAGAAAAATTGTAGGTTCAATAATCCTCAGTGTGTTTCAAATATCAAAAAATTATTTTTACAACATTCATATGTGATTCTTTGGGATTAGCAAAAAATCTTTCAACTATTCCAATTGTGTTTTTTATGTCAAGTCTTGTGTGTATAGTATACATCAATTTACCAATAATAGATCTATACAAAGTCTGATTTACTTCAGGTGTCTTGTCTTCTTTTGTCAGTTTGCATCCTATCACCATATGTGTTATGACTGGTTTTGATTCTTCTATTCTGAATGTCTTTAGTACTTCCTTGATGTATTTTGATTGAGTAATGTAGATACTTGTAGTCTATTGTAAAATTTGCAATCCTAGAAAAAATTTGATCTCACCAAACATCGACATTTCAAATTCTTTCCTCATTTCATCAGAAAATGAAGTTCATAATTTATCATTACCTCCAAATATAATATCATCAACAAATATTTCAGCAATAAGTGTCTTATCATCATTTCCTCCTTTTAAATACAAATTGTTGTTGTCACTTGTTCTAATAAATCCAATGCTTATAAGATAAGAATGCAATCTTTCATACCATGCTCTCGGTGCTTGTTTCAGTCCATATAAAGCTTTGTGTAACTTACATACCATGTGTGTCTGATCAGGATCAACAAATCCTTCAGTTTGTTTAATGTATACCTCTTCTTCCAGTATTTCATTCAAAAATGCAGACTTCACATCCATCTGATATACCTTTAATCATTTATATGAAATGTATGCAAGTATTATTCTTACTGCTTCAAGTCTATAAATGGGTGCAAAATTTTGTCCATAGTCAATTCCTTCTTCTTGTGCATACCCTTTGCAAACGAATCTTTCTTTATTTCTAGTTATATTCGCATCTTCATTTAGTTTGTTTCTAAAAATCCATTTGGTGCCAATGACATTTTTATCTTTCAGTCTCGGTACTAATGTCCATGTCTTATTTTTTGTATCTTCTCAATTTTCTCATTCATAGCATTAATCCATTCTTCATTTTCTAATGCATATTTAACATTCTTAGGCTTAAATTCATAAATTAAACAAATGTCATCTCTAAACTTACTTCTTGTCATCATGCCTACTCTTTTACCTGGACAATAATCTGATCTCATGGATGATTTCTTCTCACATATTTAGAAAGTATAGTTTCAACTCTTTGTTCTTCATCATCTTCTTCTATAGGTTCAAGGTCTTTTGGTTCATGATTTCCAATTTTAGCATTTTCCTGATTCTTGGTCTATGCTACCTATTGCCTAGTGAAATTACCTTGTTGCACGATAATTCTAGGCATCTGAGTCTGTATAGTATTAGGTTATTCCCAGTAAACAAATCTACTATAATATTCAGGTTCTTTCATGTTGTCCTCATCATTTAGCTCAGCAAATTCAACAACTTTCACATTTGCACTCTCAATGATTTTGTTAGTTTTCTTTTTCAAACATTTGTAATCTTTACTCTTAGTAGAATATCTAAGAAATATTCCTTCAACACTTTTTAAATCAAATTTTCCATTTCGATCATCTTTCAGAATATTTAACACCTACTACCAAATATTCTAAAATAACTCACATTGGGCATATAACTATACCATAGCTCATAAGGTGTTTTGTTTGAATCTTTCTTCAGTTGTACTTGGTTCAGTGTGTAAATAGCTATGCTAACTACTTCTCTCTAGTATGTTTGTGAAATTCTCTTTTCAATCATAAATGTTTTGGCACAATCAACAATTAATATGTTCCTTCTTTCAAAAATTCTATTCTGCTGTGGTGTCCTCGGTTCAGATTCCTATCTTTTGATTCCATACTCTTTACAAAAGTTAGTGAACTCATTAGAAATAAATTCACCTCCTCTAATAGATCTCAAACACTTCAGATATCTACTAGTTTCTTTTTCCACTTTTTCTTTGTACCACTTAAACATCTTAAATGCTTCATATTTTTCTTTTAGGAATATGAAAATCATCATCCTAGAGTAGTCATCAACAAATAAAATAAAATATATGTCCCCATAATAGCTTTGTGTGATGACATGTAACTGATTGAATGTTTGAAGATGTTAAGTGGATGATCATGCAAGGCATTAAATCAGTTAATTTATTGTATTGTCATTGATGTTAACTTAATATAATCTGTATGGTCATGAAAATACTGCCAAAGACTTCAAAGAACTGATGTATCAAGGCTATGCTATAAGTAATGCATACAAGTCAAGTATTCACTAAGTGACTGCATACACTAATGGCGTGCACACTGATGGTTAGAATAAAAGAAAAAAGTCATCGTGTTACCTGATGAGAAAATACACAACATTACCAACGAGCAAAGTCACAGTGTTGCCCGACGAGCAAAACACAGAGTCACCCGACAGAGAGAATTTCAGTGTTGCCTGACAAAGAAGACAAGGATAGAGATCCCAATGACAACTAAAGTCATATCGATGGAATAGTCAGTTATCACTGATGAAAAATTGAAGTGTTGACCGACAGAACAAAGAGTTTAGAAGAGACAAAATGCTTAGCTATCAAGAGCTAAAAATAAAATCAACAGATACTTATCATTATTTTAATCCTCAAGATAAAGTCAGAGATAAGTAATTGATTTAAAGTTGATTTGTCTAGTTGGAAAGAAGATCTCATTGAGATAAAACTAGAGTTTTCTTTAAATCTATTGGCGAGAATTGTGGAACATACCAAGAATCAAGAAAGCCAAGAAAAGGGGAAATCATGTCTATATAGAGAAAAACCCAATTCATTATGAATGGGGAACTATAGGGTGAACAAGAGAAGAGGAAAGATGATAAAGAAAATTTGAAGAAGAAATTCTTCATTCAGTCTTGATCAACAAGTTGAGGAAAGAGCTAGATTCTGCAAACACTGACAAATAGTGAGACAAGCATCACAGAGCAAAATAGTGTAGAGCAAAGGTATAAGTGATTATATTGATTAGAGAGGTGATGGACTTACAATAGATTTGAAAATCTCCAATTGAGTTGTATGTATGAATAGATCATTAGTTTTTTATTTTAACCATTGAAGCATAAAGTCTCTTAACCAAGCAGGACTTAAAAGTCTTTTACAATTGAGATACATCCAAAGGAGTATCAAAAGTTTGATCACAAAAGTAGCATTGGATATGCCCCATACCTATTGACAGTCCAAGTGAGTGTTTGATCAAGGATGGTAGCATTAGATGCTAGATACTAGTTGACAAACTATTTCTAAATCCTCTAACAAGGTCACACCTAACAGTGTGTTTGTAACCTTTAACATGGTTGGCTCTTAACTGGGTTCACTTCAGAAGACCAAAAATTTTGGGTATTGGTCCTAGTGATTTTTCCCTTAACAAGGTTTCCAAGTTAGAAATCCATGTGTTATGTGTTTATGTTTTATTACTTTACTATTTTACATTTCACATTTGCATTTCTAGATTGATCGGTATACTCTTCATATTTACTGTGTTTTGGTAAATAGTTAACTGCTTATCAGTAATCATATAGAAGAGAGATTTACAAAGCAATCCGACAAGTAGAAAATTGACAAAAGTATTTGAAGGCATACATCTTGTAGGATAGAAGATAACTTGACACATAATCTATGGTTATAAGTTTTAAGGGTTGATTTAAGGATTAATTTTTGAGGCCATTAATTCACCCCCCTCTCAGTTATTACTAACAATTGGTATCAGATCTTGTGTTCTTAGAAGGAATGTTTCAAGACCTAATCTAAAGATCACAAGATGAACAGACGAGATGTGCCCAAGTTGAACAAAGATAATTTTTCTTCATGGAAGAGAAAAATAAGACTCCACTTATCAGGTATTGGTAATGATGTTACTCAATAATTAGATGCTGAATATGTGTTTCCCACAGGAGCACCAACAGTTAAAAAACTGATAGAGAAGCATGAACACAATTTCATGATGATAGATCTTGCTTCCCCACTCTCTGATGTTGAATTTGAAGATGTCAAAACCTGCAAAACTGCAAAGAAGATGTGGGACAAATTGATGCTTGTACATGGTGGTGACAAAAATGTTTTGAGAGCCAAGGAAGAAAGCCTTAGAGGAAAATTTGATGACCTCAAAATGAAAGAAGGTGAAAAAATCACTCAGTACATCACAAGAATCAAAGAGGTAGTCAATGCTATCCGAGGGGTTGGAGGTGTACTAGAAGAAGATATAGTGGTAAGTAAAATTCTAAGAATCTTACTGCCTACTTATGCTATTAGGGTATCTTCCATTCAAGAAATGAGAGTAGTAGCAAATAGAAATGTTACTCTAGAAAGTTTGATTAGAAGAATGATTTCATTTGAGATGAATAATTTTGATAATAGTGTCTTACCAAACATAGAGTCTGCATTCAAAAATTCTATGAGAATAAGTAAATCAAGTCATAAAAACACTATGAGAAAAGATAGTGATAGTGAAAGTGAAGAGGATGATCTTGATAAAATTGAAGCACTTATGGATAGAAGAATGGAAAGAGGCAAAGGTAAATACAAAGGTAAATTACCACTTGTTTGTTTTAATTGTAAAGAGATTGGACACTTTGCTGCAAGATGTCCTAACAGGTGAAAAGATGATAGAAGTAATGATAGATCATTTGAAAAGAAGTCTAACAGAGGCGATTATAGAAGCTACTGCCAATCAAAGAGAAGAGATACCTGAGACTACAAGGATAAAGGAAAGAAGGCTAGTTAACTAGAAAAATGAAAAGATGATGATACTGACACCGAATTTGATGAAGACATCAAGATGGTGTTTGTGGCAGTAAAAGATGATTCAGATGATGATGAAGAAAGGTATGTAGAAATCGTACTCATATCTAAATTCAGTAAAAATGATGTTTGAATCATAGATAGTGGCTGCACTCACCATATGACCGGTGATAAACAAAAATTTGAGACTTTTGAGTACTATAAAGGTGGTTCAGTAAGAATGGGTAACGACACACCTTGTCTAGTTGAAGGTAGAGGAACTATAGTATTGAATAACCAGATAAAATGTGAAAATGATTATTGGGTAAATGGATTGAATTATAATCTATTGAGTGTTTCTCAGTTGAATAATTTAGGTCATAGAGTAGCATTTGAAAATAAGAAGGCAAAGATATTCAATAAATCAGGAAATCTGATTGGTACCGATGAGCAGACAAAAGGTAACTTATTCTATCTGAATGATACTGACACCACTTGTTTGATTACTAAAAATGAAGACATATGGTTGTGGCACAAAATATTATGTCATGTGAACTTTGACAACATGATAAATATTAGAAAAAAGAGAAATGTCAGAGGCTTATCGACGATGAGCAAGCCCGACAACATCATGTGTAAGAATTGTCAAAAGGGTAAAATGACAAAGTCTAGTTTTAAAAGAAAAATCCATACATCTGATGCAATTCTAGAATTGGTCCATACTAATTTATGTGGACCTATGAGGACAAAGAGATATTATGGAGATAGATATTTTATTCTCTTTGTTGATGATTACTCTAGAATGATGACAACCATGTTTCTAAAAGATAAATCAGAAGCATTTAATATGTTTAAATGGTATAAAGCAATGGTTGAGAAACAGAGCGGTAAATAATTAAAATGCTTAAGGTTAGATAGATGAGGGGAATTTATTTCAGATGAATTCACAAACTTTTGTAATGAGAAATCAAAGACAAGTCTCTACACCAAGAACACCACAACAAAATGGAATTGCTGAAAGAAGGAACAGATCCATAGTTGATTGTGCAAGTACACTGATGATAGAGAAAGAAATCACCCAAATCTTCTAGAGAGAAGTTGTCAATACTGCTGTTTACACATTAAATAGAGTACAATTGAAGAAAGACAACAAAAAGACACCTTATGAGCTTTGGTATGGTTACACACCCAATGTAAGTTATTTCAAAAATTTTGGCAGTCAATGTTATATCTTAAAAGATGATAAAAATGGAAAAATTGACTCCAAGAGTGATGAAGGAATCTTTCTAGGGTATTCTACCAAGAGAAAGGCTTATAGTTGTCTAAACAAAGCCTCTAACAAAATTATTGAAAGTGCAAATGTAAAGATAGATGAATTTGCAGAGAAGAATGAAAAGGAAAGCACTAAAGAACCAGAAAAATACAATAGGTTTTCTTACAATGAGGAACCTGACACTCTACCCGACTAACAATGTAGAGCTCCTGAGAAATAGATCATTGCTCTTGAGAATCAGGCTGCAAATACCGACGATTATAATATTGCTCAAAATGATGCACAAAGTGATGGAGAATAGAATGAAGAACAAAATGATGATCAAGATGATAGATAAAGAGTTGAACCTGTACTTGTAAGATATGTCAGAAGGAACCATCCATAGAACCAAATGATAGGAGATAAAAAGGTTGGTATGAGAACTAGAAGTAAGTCTCTAAATACAAGATGTCTTATTTGTGATTATGAGCCCAAATCTGTCAATGCTGCACTATATAATGATGAATAGATTAGTGCTATGAATGAAGAGATTGAGTAGATAGAGAAAAAAAAGACATGGACACTTGTACCAAGACCAGATGACAAGAATGTCATTGGTACAAAATGGATATTCAGAAATAAGCTGAATGAGAATGGAGAAGTCACAAGAAATAAAGAAAGACTAGTATGAAAGGGGTATGCACAAGAAGAAGGGATTGACTATGGAGAGACCTTTGCACCCATTGCTAGGCTAGAAGGAGTGAGAATATTACTTGCTTATGCTGCACGTAAAGGATTCAAGGTATATCAAATGGATGTCAAGTCTACATTCCTAAATAGAACACTTAAAGAAGAGGTATAAATTGAACAACCAGAAGTGTTTGTTGATCCAACCAAGAGGGACATGGTATGTAGACTACACAAAGCCCTGTATGGATTGAAACAATCACCCTAAGTCTGAAATAAAAGACTTCATTCCTATCTTATAAGTATTGGATTTGTAAGGACTAGTGAAAATAGTAATCTTTATTTAAAGGAAGATACTGATGCTAACATTTTGATTGCTGATATATTTGTTTATGACATCATATTTGGAGGCAATGATATGCTATGAAAATCATTTGCAAATAAAATGAGAAAAGATTTTTAGATGCCTATGTTTGGAGAGATCAGGTTCTTTCTTGGTCTGCAGATCATGCAACAAGATGAAGGTATTTTCATTACACAATCCAAGTACATCAAAGAAGTACTAAAAATATTCAAGATGGAAGAGTCCAAACCAATTGGAACATCGATGGAAACTGGATATAAGCTGACAAAGGAAGACAAGTCATCAGAGGTAAATCAAACTATGTACAAATCAATGATTGGAAAACTCATGTATGTTGTACATACTAGACCAGATATTGCACATGCACTAGGAATAGTTGCTAGATTTTCTACTAATCCTAGGAAATCACATATGACTGCTCTAAAAAGAATCCTAAGATATCTGAAGAATACCAAGGAATATGGCTTATGGTATAGAAGAGAAGGAAAATTTGAACTTAAGGTCTTTACCGACGCTGATTGGGCTGGAAATATTGATGACCAGAAGAGGAAAATTGGAGGAGCATTATTTATGGGTGATCGACTTGTCACATGGATCAACAAGAAGTAAGGATGCATCTCTCAATCTATTATAGAGGTAGAGTATGTTGTTGTTGCTTCAAACTGCTCAAATATTGCATGGATCAAATAGTTATTGGAAGGTATGTATATGAAAATTTTAGAACTAGTAATTATCTATTATGATAATACAAGTGCAAAAAACATTTCCAAAAATCTAGTCATGCATGCTAAAACAAAGCATATTGCCATCAAGTATCATTATTTGAGAGAACAAGTTCAGGAAAAGGAGGTGATACTTGAGTATGTGCAATCAAAGGAACAATTGGACGATATCTTCACCAAGCCATTGCCCAAGGATGCATTTGAATACTTGAGAAAAAGACTAGGGGTCAGACGCTTGTCTACTGGTTAGTAAGCTGACTAGAAGACTCCATCAGTCTGCATATTACCATAATATCATTCATGTTGATGCAAGCAAAGAGATGGACTTCAAAGATACATCTATACACAACGAGGTATTTATCTACACTGAGCACCAAAGTTATTATCGATGGATTGGGAAATTCAAGGAATATATTATGGATAGAAAGGATCTGTTTGGCATCACTATCAAAAGCATGTTTGAAAAATATGATTTTTTGGCATTTTTGTCAAAGGGAGAGAGATTTATCATTATCATATAGAGATTATATCCATTATCAAACTCAGGGAGAGATCATATCCATCGAAGTATCCAAAAGGAGAATGTAACAAGAAAGGGAGAGTAAACACAAAAGAAGAGAATTGCTGACAAGAGACATCAAAAGAAAGGAGAATAGTCAAAGGGAGAGATTTTGACACAGAAGGAGAACACATCACATTAGAGGAAGAAATATTCTACATCTATCCAGTAAAGGGATTGAAGACAGAAAGAAAGTTGTAAGAATCAAAACAAAGCTATTTGAGCTTACCAAAAGCCAGACATTTGTGTTAGTTACATTAGAAAATCTTGATGAAACTATATATTTCATATTGTATTAGTATAGTATGATAATGTAGTATGTTTCCATCAATGCCAAAGGGAGAGATTGATGACATGTAACTGATTGAATGTTTGAAGATATTAAGTTGATGATCATGCAAGGTATTAAATTAGTTAATGTATTGTATTTTCATTGATGTCAACTTAATATAATATGCATGGTCATGAAAATACTGCCAAAGACTTCAAAGAACTAATAAATCAAAGCTATGCTATCAGTAATGCATACAAGTCAAGTATTCACTAAGTGACTACATACACCGACGGAGTGCACACTGACATTCAGAGTAAAAGAACAAAGTCATAGTGTTATCTGATGAGAAAATGCACAAAATTATCGATGAGCAAAGTCATAGTGTTGCCCGACGAGAAAAACACAGAG
The DNA here is from genome assembly GCA_018584345.1 of Thuja plicata. Lineage (NCBI taxonomy): Eukaryota > Viridiplantae > Streptophyta > Pinopsida > Cupressales > Cupressaceae > Thuja > Thuja plicata. The sequence continues at coordinate 690,426 of MU227492.1, read as the reverse complement.
TAACCTGATAGAGATAATTTCAGTGTTTCCCAATGGAGAAGAAAAGGATGAAGATCTTGATGACAACTGAAGTCAGACTGACAGAACAATCAATTATCACTGATGACTAACTGAAGTGTTGACCAACAGAACAAAGATTTTAGAAATGAAAAAATGCTTAGCTGTCAAGAGCTAAAAATAGAATCAACAGATACTTATCATTGTTTTAATCATCCAAAAAAATCCAGAGATGAGTAATTGATTTAATGATAATTTGTCTAGTTGGCAAGAAGATCTCTTTGAGATAAGACTAAAGTTTTCTTTAATCTATTGGCGAGAATTGTGGAACATGCCAAGACTCAAGAAAGCCAAGAAAAGGGGAAATCATGTCTATATAGAGACAAACCCAATTCATTACGAATGGGGAATTGTAGGGTGAACAATAGAAGAGGAAAGATTCTAAAGAAAATCATAAGAAGAAGAAAGTATTCATTCAGTCCTGATCAACAAGCCGAGGAAAGAGCTAGATTCTGCAAACACCAACGAACAGTGAGACAAGCATCATAGAGTAGAATAGTGTGGAGAAAAGGTATAAATGATTATATTGAGCAGAGAGGTAATGGACTTACAATAGATCTAAAAATCTGCAATCGAGTTGTATGTATGAACAGATCATTAGTGTTTCAGTTTAACCATTGAAGAATAAATTATCTTAATCGAGCAGGACTTAAAAGTCTTTTAAAATTGAGATACATCCCAAGGAGTATCAAAAGTTTGATCACAAAAGTAGCATTGGATATTCTTGATACCTATTGACAGGCCAAGTGAGTGTTTGATCAAGGATGGTAGCATTAGATGCTAGATACTAGTTGGAAAACTATTTCTAAATCCTCTAACAAGGTCACACCTAACAGTGTGTTTGTAACCTTTAACAGGGTTGGCTCTTAACAAGACTCAATTCAGAAGAGTGAAAATTTGGGGTACCGGTCCCAGTGGTTTTTCCCTTAACAGGGTTTCCATGTTAAAAATCCATGTGTTATGTGTTTATGTTTTATTACTTTACTGTTTTACATTTCACATTTGCATTTTTGGATTGATCAGTATACTCTGCATATTTACTGTGTTTCGGTAAATAGTTAACTTCTTATTGGTAATCATATAGAAGAGAGATTTACAAAGCAATCCAAAAAGTAGAAAATTGACAAAAGTATTTCAAGGCATACATCTTGTAGGATAGAAGATAACTTGAGACATAATCTATGGTTATAAGTTTTAAGGGTTGATTCAAGGATTAATTTTTGAGGCCACTGATTCACCCACCCTCTCAGTTATTACTAGAATACTATTTTCTCATTAGTCCACATAGGTTTGTATGAACTAACTCCAAAATATCATTAGATGAAAAATTCTTGGTCTTGAAACTAGATTTTGACATCTTTCCCATTTGATAATTTTTGCACATTATATTGGCTAGTTTAGATAAGCTCGGTAAGCCTCTAACTTTTCTTTTTCTTACTGATTTTAACCATATTGTCAAAATTTACATGAAAAATTATTTTATGCCATAACCATATATGTTCATTCTTTTCCAGTAAACAAGTAGTTTCAACTATGTCAGGATAGAATAGGTTACCTTTAGATTGTTCACTAGTACTGATCAAATTTCCTTTTCCATCATAGATTCTTTCTTTTCTATTCTCAAATGTGACTCGGTGACCTATGTTATTCAACTATGAAACACTCAATAGATTTTAGTTAAGTCCTTTTACCAAATAAGCATTGTCACATTTGATTTGATTGTTTAGCATGATAGTACCTTTTCCTTTTACTTGACAGGGTGTATCATTTCTAATTCTTATTGATCCTCCATCGCAATGTTCAATAAATTCAAAATTTCTTTTATCACCAGTCATGTGATGTGTACAATCACTATCAATAACCCAAATATTATGTTTACTAACTTTATAGATAAGTGTTGTTTCTACATACCTTTCATCTTCATCTGATTCATCTTTCAAAGATACAAACATTATCTCAATATCTTCATCAACATCTATACTAGTATCATTGTCTTTATCTTTAGCAATGTAACAAGATTTCTTACCTTTATCTTTGTAATCTTGGTTATCTCCTTTGTCATATTGTCAGCTGCCTCTATAGTCTTAGTCATTTTTTCTGTCATTAGATCTATTATTTCTATTATCATTCTTTCTATTAGGACATCTTGCATAAAAATGGACAACCTCTTTATAGTTAAAGCATATCAAAGGCAGTTTACCTTTATATATTCCTTTACCTCTATCCAATCTTCTAACCATTAAAGCTTCAAGTTCATCAAGTTACTTATCATCACTATCATTGTCACTGTTATTTTTGATTATGTGTTTGCTACTAGATTTACCAATTTTCAAAGTAGACATAAATGCAGACTCCATAAATGGTACAATATTGTTGTCAAAATTATTTAGCTCAAAATAAATTGATATTCCAACAATACTATCAATAATAATGTTATTTCCAAGTGCAGCTCTCATTTCATGTATTGCAGAGACTCTTATAGAATAAAAAGGAAATAGAGTTCTAAGAATATTACTCACAATTGTGTTTTCATTAATGGTTCCACCAGATCCTCCAATAGCATTAAAACTTCTTTAAGTCGGTTACTGTACTGTGTTATGTTCTCTCCTTCCTTCATTTGCATATCATCAAACTTTCCATGAAGACTTTCAGCTTTAGCTCTTAGTACATTTGCATCACCTCCATACACTAATGTAAGTTGGTCCCACATTTTCTTGGCAGTTGTACATGTCTTGATGTCTTCAAATTCTGAATTTGTGAGTGAAGAAGCAATCTCCACCATGATACGGTTATGTTCATGTTTTTCTTTCATCTGAATAACAATCAAAGATTGAGTAGGTAATATGAATTCATTATCTAGGTAATTTGCAATTTCATCTCCAATCCCTTATAGATACAGTCTCATTCTTCTTTTCCATGTCAAGAAGTTATCTTTGTTCAACTTTGGTGCATCTCTCCTATACATCTTGATCTTTAGCTCAAGTCTTTCAAAACTTTCTTCCTAAGCACTCTATGCTTTGATACCAATTGTTAGAATAACTGAGAGGGGGGTGAATCAATTAGAATCAATTTCCTCAAAAATTATCCTACAGTCCCAAATTTCTCTAGATGTATACCAAAAAAATTAAGAAAATAATACAACTCAATGAATATGTATTATGTAATCTTAAAGTTTCATCAATAGTGTTTACCAAGTGTCAGTATATTAATACTGTGATTACCAATCTAGGTCAATAAAGTAAAGTGTAAAGTAAAATAAGAATACACAACATTCATGCACATGACACATAGATTTTTAACGTGGAAACCCTGCTAAGGGAAAAATCTCCTGGGACTGGTAACCCAAAATATTTTCACTCTTCCAAAGTGATCTTGGTGAAGAGCCAACCCTATTAAAAGTTACAATGCACACTGTTAAATGTGACCTGATTATAGGATTTAAAACTAATATTTATCTCTTGACCATGCATTCACTATGGGGTCAACAAGAAAACAATCAACATTCTTTGAATGTCATAATAAGGATTTCACTGTCCTACTCAGTTAAGAGATCTATCTATAATAATGGTTAAACTGATACAGTAATGATCTTATTTAAATACAACTCTATTTTGTAGATATTGAGATATATGCTAAGTACATAATACCTTTGATCAAATTTTTCACTTCAGTTCATCTCATACTTCATCCTTGTTGTTCTCTGTAATACTCTTTCCTCTATTTTCTCAATGATATCTAGAGAAATACGCTCAGTTCTTTCTTTAACCAGTTTGATCAGTCATGCATAAAATTTACATGTGTGCATCACAACATCATATATGAAGTGTGATTCAAAATGAATCTCTTGTATCTTATATAGACATCATGTCTCATTTAATTTTCATCCTTCAAATTTTTCCACTTAATCTCCATCATTAATTTTCCCGCTTGATCCATCCTCAGAAGTTGTGTTAAAAAAACATTTCAATCTGTGTCGTCCAATCTTTATTGAATTTTCATAACCATTTGATCAAATAAAAAATGTTATCTTTTACCTTGCAATCATCAATTACCATCTTAGCATCTTAGTCTACGTAATTTTTATTAAATTGCTCTGTCAATAGTTGTGTTGGCAATCCCTATCTCGGTTATCAGTATGCTTGGTATACACTATGTTTTACTCGGTTATCACTGTCTCTCGGTGTATACACAACTCTTCATTTACCGACCACATAAACATTGTTTGTTCCAGATCTTCAATACATATCAAATGTTTTCCACCATAATAATACTCAAATAAGTTGACATCAATGACAATACATTAATTGATAATGTTTATCATCACTTCTGCAACTCGGTTGAATATCAATAAATGAATTCAAACATATAATCAGGTATAGTTCATCAAACACTTCCTCACATATGATAACAATCTCCTCTTTTGGCATTGATGGAAAAACTTTGAAAACAAAAAGATTATGAATAAAAATTGATTTTCAAAAAATCCAAAAACACTCCTCCTCAATAGATGATATCTTATGTTTTCTTATCTTCAAAAAATCTCCCAATTTTTTCCATAATGGTAAAGGGACAAAAAATAAATAAGTGAAACATATATATAGTAAAACAACAATTTTAACTATAAATACCTTTTTATATCTATCCTTCAAGATTGGAAACTCTTTCTTCCATTCTACAATTGTTGCCTCTATTATGACACACAAACTATGACATTCTACCACTTTGTCAAGTGATCCTTTCCCATTTGAAAGAGGAAACCTATATATAACTTTGTACATTCATACAATAAATAAGGGTCAAGTATACTTAAAATTTATTAATTAAATACTAATTATCATTAAAAAATTCATTAGTGGATATATTTAAAAAAACCTATTATTTAAATGCAATGAGATTTTAGTATTCTTGGATGTGACAGCAAAATCTAAAAATATTTTATGTTGAATAGGCAAAATAACTAAGAGGGGGATGAATCACTTATTTCCACACAACATATAAAAATTTTCCTTGTTAATAAACTCATCAAAAACAATATTAACAACTTTAGATTTTCCAGTTAAGCACATCAAACATCCACATAAAATGTAAGTATGAAAACACAAAAACACTAACACACAGAACATCAAGATTTTATGTGGAAACCCAAGATGTGAAAAACCACGAAGAAGCTAATTCTCATGATATGTAAAACACCTATTAAGGTGACACTAGTATCATGATTTGTATAATATCTCACAGCTGGTTCTGTGCACTATAGGTATAATATGGTTCACTGCAAGAATATTAAGGCTCACTACCAATAGGGCTCACTCCCAATACAATAAGGCTCACTACCGAGACATATGGGCTTACTACCAGAAGATATGAAGAGATATATAATAGACCACTAAGATAAAAAAAAACTATTGTATATGAATATTGATCTCCTTCACATGATAGATTAGTAGTCACTTATGATAGAACCTGCATAAGACACTTACTTTGATATGAGCTATATCACTTCAGTACACAAGATACAAAGAGGTTCTTCTTTATTTATCCCAATATCTAAACTTACATATGTCAAATTCACACTAAACATTTGACAACCCTAATCTTAAGAAGATTATAATTACATTTAATACATATCATAGATCCTAAATCTAGGATATACATAAAAAAACTTGATAACACACTACAATACTATCCATAGATAGGTTAGACTTAATATATTACAATTTATATTACACACAAAGAGTCCAAAAGATGGACACAAAAAATAAATGATAACACTGATAGAACATTTCTTTGAGTATGTTGTAGCTAATGCAATGATCCCCCTCTAAAGAACTTGACACACCTAAGAACATGAGATATGTTCATTTTGAAAATTCCTTCAGGATAACCAAAACACCTTGTTACAACATTGACAACTAACAGAAAGTGAACAAAAATATCAACCACTAACTGATACTACTAGAGAGTTGGTATGAAGCTTTTGACATAAATGATAACCAATACAAGCACTTTCTTGCATATTATAACAATATCCTCCTTTGGCATTGATGGAAAAACTTTTAAAACTAAAGGATTATGAAGAAAAATTGATTTTCCAAAAATCCAATAACACCCCCCCTTAGTAGACGATATCTTTTGTTTTCTTCTCATAAAAAAGCTCTCACCCTTTTTCCATACTGGTAAATGGCCAAAAAATAAATTAGTTAAACCTAACTATAGTAAAACATAAATTTTAACTATAAATACCTTTTTATATCTCTCCTTCAAGATTAGAAACTCTTTCTTCCATTCTACAATTTTTGCCTCTATTATGGCGCACAAACTATCACATTCTACCACTTTCTCAAGTGATCCTTTCCAATCTAAAAGAGGAAATCTCTTCTCTTAGCTCTTGGCATTAGTTATGACATAGTAAAAATTATTCATCCTAACTTCCACCATGTCCTTAACAAGCTGTAAAGTCTTGATCATGTCTTTGCTCTTCCTTTGGTGAGACAACAATATATCCTATAGATCTCCTATTCTCATCCTCTTCTTTCCTTGTTTATCACTGAATATATTATATTTTTTTTCCTAGCTCATTGAGATCAATCTCAATCTTCTCACATTGTCCTCTAAAATTTTAAACTACAACAAGTCATCAAAGATAACTTAGTGATAAACCTTTGTTATTTGTTCCAGGAAGGTTCTTCTCTTATGGATAAGTAGAGACAGGTTCTTCTTAGCACTATCACACCTCTTCTCAATTTTCCTCTCCATAGTCTAGTAATTAGCACTGGACTATAAACTTTTTTTTCTCAACTTTTGCAACCAAGTCATCAAGTAGTAAACCCGATATAGTGGATATGGCAATCCTTTTATTAATAAAATAATCCATAAGCCCTTTTAGCACACAAGTTTTGTCAACTAGAGAACATTCAATCGACAAACCCCCAACTCTTTCAAATTCTCCATTATCTACCACTGACTTGAAAACATCAGGATCAATGGCTTTTGATCCTACCAAAGAAACTTCTTCTTTAGCTACTACTTCCTCTGACTTCTTTTCTCCTTTTGTTTCTTTCAATGTTTCGACATTACTCTCTTCTATGCCAGCATCTTCCTCTTCACCCTCATATACTAAAACTATAATGTATTCCTTTCCTTTCACACTTTTCTTCATTCTCTTAGGTTTAGAGAGTGAACCATTGATGACTACTTTCAATCTTTTTTTTTCTAAAGAGGAACCTCTGTCATACTGCCTTACCGATACAACACCAACAACTACTAGATCTGAACTAAGTCTCTCTTGAAAGGATAATAAGTATGCCTTGTAGGCATCTATCTTATTTTCTATCCCTTCCAAGTACTTATAAATCTGTCTACCCACTGGAATGTTATTTCTCCATACAACATTCTCCTTTCCAAGCAAAGAGGTCAGGAAGTAAAATACTATACACATAACCAATGACCCAAAACTTAAATCAGAATTATCCTCCAATGATATTTTCACATTCAATAACAAATTCTCCAATAGTATTTTACACAAATCCATTATAGCATCCGTATGCAACATCTTACATGTCATATAGAAAACTACAACCAAAGTACAACCGTCATGATTATGGAATTAAATTTTGTAAGATGTGTCATGTGCAACATACCTCACAATAGGATCTTCAATAATGTGAATTGTAAATTCATGTTGATCCCTTCTGATCACCATTAGGGACTCCGACTCATCATAACTAATATATTTCTTTGCATCCACTTTTCCAGTACTAAACAGAATAGTGATTACTTTAATTACTTCTTTCGTTATGATGCATGGTCTATCCATTATAAATTTTTCTCCCTGAAACCGCTTCAAGATGAAAAATATAAATTCCTTTTTGTCACACCATGGGAATCTCCCTAAATGTTGAGGTCTAGCTCTCTCAATTTCTTCATTACATCCTCTAGAAATATAAACTCTAATTGTGTTATTCACTCTTGATTAAATCCCTTTAGTTAAATCCATTTCTTCACCTTTCTTTTCACATTGACATGAGGATTTGATTTTGGTGCCATCTTTCATTGTAAAATTCTCACTCGAGTGCTCTACAATTTTCTAAATGAAATCCTTAGTGATACAGTACCAAGTGATTTAAAAAATTTATCATGAATGTTCATAATTGTGAATCCTGGTCCAATTTATTATTGTTGATACAAATAATATACTTCACTTGTCAATCATTCAAAACCATCTTACCATCATTAATTTTTACCCCTTTTCTTGATAACAACCTAGTTGCAACCGATACTTCTCTAGAGTAGGGGAGGTGTAAGATTTAAATTATTTAGGACTCCCCCCGAGTCATAGATCTTGACTCAGTTGTCAATAGGACTAGTAACATGATTCAATACCAATGAACTATATAGACCATCAAATTTATTTCTCCACTTCATTTTCTTCTTCTGAGATCCACTAGATTTTGCAATATGATTATCACATCTAGTACTTGTTGGTACACTACCAGACTTACATAATTTAGCATAGTGACCTTTCTCACCACACTTGAAACAACTCAAGTTGGTTTCCCATATATTATTTATTTAGATTTACATTGATTATCTTTGTGACTAATGTTATGACAAAAATAACAATTCCCAAAAAAAATATTATTCATAACATTCTGCTTCTCCTAATTTGAAACATGACTCTTGCACTCACTTCTCTCATGACTAAACTTATGATAGTTGTGGCATTAACTTATTTGAATTTTTCTCATCTTACTATCAATTTCTTTATGAACAAAATTCTTGCAAATGTAACAACCATTGAAAGATAAATGCCTTTGAGTCTTTGGTTGTCTTATAAGATGAATTCTTGTATATATATTATAGTTTTTGACTTTGATTGATACCTTGAACTTTGCATCATCTTCATTTACCTTTTCCTTGCCTTTATCCATGTAATTTGAACATTCACCAATAAACCCTGATCCTTATGTATCCTTGTGACCTTTGTGAGAGGATAATAATTAATCCATGATCGTACTGCTCTCACATGATTTTGATTATGATATCATCTTCTTTAGTTTTGATTCCGTCTTTTCATTTTGTTATGAACTCTTTCTGATTAGTTCCTTGAAGTTTTATTTAGTCTCTTTCCATTCCTCCAATGCCATTTTCAAGATTAATTTTTGCTAACCAAGCATTCTTTGGCTTGTATTTCAATTCACCTTCTTCCTCTTGTATATTGTCAACCAACTTCCTTTTAAGAGTGACTACTTCTCTTTTAGTTTCTGATTTGTATCATTATCTTTTGATTCCATCATTTCCTTCAATTCTTTTTTGATATCAACAAATTTGAATAGCTTCTTTCATGTTTTCTTTCAGCCCCTGATTTTATGGTTCAATACCTTCTATATCACTCAACATGATCTACCAATCTTCCTTAGTGAAACATTCACCTTCCATTTTTTCAAAATATTGAGATCTTCCTCAAGTTGTTAATCTCATCTACAATGGACTAGGATTATATACTATTTGTTGAATATGTCAAATAACTAAGAGGGGGGGAAAATCAATTATTCCCACACAACTTATAAATTTTTTTCTCTTTTGGTTCACTCATAAAAAATAATTTTAACAACTTTATATTTGTTTATTAAGCACATAAAACATCCACATAAAATATAAGCATTAAAAACATAGAAACACCAAAACAGAGAACACCAAGATACATGGAAATAAAATATGGGAAAAACCACAGAGAAACTAATTCTCATGAAATGTAAAACACTTATTAACGTGAAACTACTATGGTGATTTTTACAATGGCTCACTACCAGTACTGCTCACTATAAGTACAATAAGGCTCACTACCATAATTTTAGGCTCACTTCCAATAGGGCTCACTTTTGACACAATAAGAGTCACTATCAATACACAGGGGCATACTACTAGAAGATATGAAGAGAGTTAAAATCCACCACTAATATCAATAGATTTCTTTGTATGAACACATATCTCCTTCGCATAGATTCATAGTCACTTCACATACAACCTATATAAGCCACTTACTACCATGTGAACTGTATCACTTAAGCACATAGGATATAAAGAGGTTCTTCTTTATATATACTGGTATCAGATCTTACATATGTTGTCTTCACACCAAAAATGTGATAGACCCAATGCTAAGAAGATTAAAATTATATTTAATACATAGAATCGATCCTAAATCTAGGACATATATAAGAGAAATTGATAGCACACTATAATCCTATCCACATATAGGTCAGGCTTAAGATAATGCAATTCATATTACATTTTCCAAGGCCATTTGAATGCAACAACCAAGTCCAAAAGATGGACACACAGAAAAATTGATGGCAGTGATAGAGCATTTCTTTGAGTATTCTATAGCTAATACGCCAGTCCACCTTTGAAGAACTTGATATACCTAAGAATATGATATATATTCATTTTAAACCTTCCATGTGCATTATAACAAAAAAATCTTGTTACACCACTGAAAACTAACAGGTAAAGACAAATATATTGACTATCGACCGATACCACCAGAGAGTCGGTATGGAGGTTTTGACATCAATCAAAGCCAATGCCAACACTTCCTCACATATACTAAAAAATTATATGTTATTGAAAATACAAGCTTATTTCATATGAAATAATGAGATGCATTAAGTTGATAAGACAAAATGGAAATGAAATTGATTTCCTAGCTATATATTATATAGATTATGGACTTCTCAATCACTTCATCACATAACTATGAATAACTTGAGAGATATCTAAGAGAATGAATCATGTGTATTATGAAAGAGTGCCCAAATCCCACCATAAGAGTATGGTGGAGGGACAATGCACAACAGGTTTTATATAATGATTGAAATGTCAAATCTATCAAAGAAACTATATTGTTTGGATCTCAAATTATAGATCTTGGGATTATTAAGTCTATTGTTCATCAAGATGGTGATTCTTACATGGGAAAATTAATTTCAATGCAACAATACAATGTAAGGCTAGAGTATAAGAAAGAGATTCATATGGTTGAATCATAAGATAAATCATCTTTAGAAGAAGAAATGATTCAGACTATCTATGAAATTGTTACCCTAATTTTTTGCATGTAGTATGACAATAAAAAATAGTAAAAATGTGCATGAATATACATCTCTTTAACATTACTGTTCAACTAATGAAGATTAATACATTTCTATTACATTCATATTATTAGATTACATTATACCCGAAGTCGTGATTAGATTCAAATGTTCAAATTTATAATTGATCATTACATAGTGCATTTAAACTGAATGTAGTAAACAAGTGTTCCTTCCATGTTACATCTTCCATACTGAAAACTTAGAGGACATAAGTAGAAAAAAAAAGTAGGATAGAAGCATGATGACATTTAGGGATCCATGTATTTCCTTTAAGAGGTATTTTTCATTCTAGAGCTGATTGTCTGCATTATCTAAGTCTTCTTGTCCTTGGCCTTGTCTCTATTTGTCTTGCATCCTAGGTTTTATGTTGGTCCTGTCCTACATCATGGAGGAAAGGTGTTAGATCCAAATTGGATCTAAGCATTACATAAAAACCTAAAAGCACCATACATAAATTAAACTTCCAAAATTGCACAGTTACCAATGACATCAATGCAATGAAAAGGTACGCATCTACATTAACAAAATAGTAGCCTCAAAGAGACATAACTTTATGGAATCCTTTACTATATCTGAAAGATGCAATGTAGAAGAGAATCATGATTGGTCACATTATCTTGAACTACTATAGTTTGTGGGTGATCATCACTCTGATTATCCAGATAATGTAGGAATCCATAACAATGTAGCTATCTACAATCCCCTTCCCCATAAAAATTTCAATAAAAAGTACTATCTTACAAAATGGCATAGATGTGTTAATGTGGTGTTTAAGCTTGCTGAAAATAGATAGTAGAGGTAATGTTGTTGTGAGTTCCACAAGCCCATGCTCAAACCTCATAAACATGTGCAAATGTTCAAACTATACAAGCAATGAGAGCAATCAAAACCAGGTGCAAGACAAGAATGCTAGGTGTTCATGAGTTCAGGAAAGAGAAGATGCAGAAGGAAGAGAAATGCAATACATAACAATTACTACAAGGTGCAGACATGCTATTATAGATTCAACACTATTGATGCAAATATGTAGAGTATAGTAATGATGTTGTAAGATGCATATGCAATGAAGCATGTATGCTCCAAATTGAAGTAAGATGATATGATTACATGAACAAAATTTTGCAAAAGGGAGATGAATTGCAATCAAATAATGAGGTACTGCATCTTAATACTGTCCTAGACACTGGTGTGTTTGAATGAGAGGGGAAAAGAACACAGTAACATCTATGTTTGTAGAAGGAAGAGAAAATGCATGGTCAAACAATGGTATCTTATTATCAAATGAAATATGCATATTCAGAATAAAATAGCACTGTTTAAATGAAAGAGGATATGCATCTTAAATTAAGAGGTCTATACATTTCACAGTACTATTCATGGGTGTCGCGAGCCTGTGCTCCAACCCCATGGATAACATTTTTAGTGGAGTCAAAAATTGATACACTGAGTCATTATCATATTGCAAACTTCAGACATAATGACAATAACAATGCAAAGCTCTTTGTCTCTACAAGAGTGTGGTGACATTCAGACAATAGTCACTATTGATAGAGGAGCCCAAGAGGATAGCATATGAACGTAAAAACCCCAAGATGTCAAGATAAAATACAAATAACATTTTCAAATAAAGGGACAATTTGTAGTCATGGTGTCTGCTATTGACCTCAAGATTAACAACAAATGTAACAATGACTTCACTATTGGAGGAGGCAATGTAAAAAGACAGAAAGAGTTAACTTATATTTTGTCAAAATCTCAATGAAGCCCAAGTCCCAGTGTTACATCTAGTCAAGAGATGCACATCATAATGAGTCAACTCCAGTTGGTAGAATTTGTGACATTATGAAGAGGGTGAGCTCTTTATTATCAGCAAGAAAACTTGAATCGACTACAGTCAAGAGAAAAAAACTCTATCTCTAACTCCAAATAGAAGTCACGCTAGTGATTTCAAGCTCAGGAACCAGTTCAAAAAAACCCATGGTATAGAGGGAGCCTGAGCTCTCTATTTCCAAACACCATTCAAAATCTCTATTTGCATAAGCCTACACTCCAGTCCAGTTAAGATCCCACGGCAGTAATGAGAACTCGAACTCTTTATTGATAGAAAGTAACTATGGGTTAAGTAAAAGGGAGCTTCCATTCAAAGCCCAAATCATAATGCATTAACACCAATTCTAAATGCTGCTCAAATCTCATGCATACACTATGATGGATGTTAGATAATAAAGAGCCCGAGCTCATGCACAAACAACACATGGATGAGTTCCAGTTTAGAGAAGCTCGAGATCTCCAATTGGATCATGTTAGATGCAAAAAATAAATGTAAAACTACAATATAGCCAATGCCAAATCCGAGATTGAACTCCAGATTAGGAATGGAGAATAGAGAAGCCAAGAAGAATGCCACATTCTTAGCATGGCGGCACAATCACAGCTAGGGTTTCAAAACCCTTATTCTTCCCCAAATACAGATTGGCAAAAAATGGAATGCAATAATGCCTATGCTGGTTTGATAAAAAATTGAAGTCCATCGAAGTAATTTGGAGGATTTATAGTATTAAAGACTATAGTGTTTGATAGGAGGAGCCTTGAATTCCAAGTGTGACAACAACCACTTAGCTGATGGAGACATTGATATTTTTTGGAGAGTGGTTGTTGCTTAGTTTTGGTCATGTTGACCTAGGGTTATGGTATCAGTTTTAGGCTTGGTTGGGGTTATGAGTTATATAGTTGGATGATATGTTGTGGGGGTTAGAATATATGTGTAGTCTTGATATATGTTGGTAGTGTATTAAGATGCAGATTTTAAATATCAAAATTAGAGGGTTGGATTTAGGGCTAGGTTTAGGGCATCAATTATGCCTTAGATTTAGGGTTTTCCAATTATTTTGAAGGACTTTTGGGGGGAGGAATGAATTTAGTAAATTACCCATGAGGGGGTATATATTTGAGCCTCTTTCACAGTAGTAGGGGTTTAGAATTTGGGGAAAAGAGGTATTAGTGAGCTTATTGTTCCTTTGCATCTTTTCCATATGTTTTGTAGCCATTTGTTCATGTTGGACACAGATTTTGTGCAAGTGAAAGTATGTATTCCTTGTCATTTTGTACTCTGTCATGCAACTATTCATAGTTTTTAATGAGAATAAAGCTAGACCCATTATTCATATACCTTTTTTGAACTTTGCTATCAATCCTTTTCAATTTTTTGCATTGAATTGTAATGTATTTGAAACATAGATTAGAGAATTGTTCTAAATTTCTACTCTAGGTTGTAGAGTTTAACCTTTTACAAAATTTGCATGTTTGTTGATGAAATTGTTGTTGTTTGTGTACAAACCCTAATAGTAAAATTTAGGTCAACCTATGCATTGAAAAGTGAATGAAATTGCAGAAATTATTAGGGTATGTCATGTGGATGTTAGTCTAAATTTTTTGAGAAGTATGAGTCATATTTGGTGTATCACCTTTTAAGTTTGTTCATCTAGTTTTAGTTAAATTTCTCTCTTTTACTCCAAAAATCAGAAGAAAGCAGTAAATTGATGATACCCCAAATCCAATAGGAACCGACCTAGAATCCATAGATTCCTTCTTAGTCATAGTGCATCCATAACTCAGGAAGGTTTCCATTGTTACCATGAAATATTAGTATGCCCTAATGCCTGAGTTAGGGTGATATTTTTTGGCCTTATCAGTTTTTGGCACGCCCTGTGGAACTTGAAGGTAAAACATTTTTAGTTTCACAGTTCTTTCTATTTTTGATATGCATCCAGCAAGTTGCAGACCTTTTAGACGTCATTTTTTTGCATGTCTGGTGACTATAAGGTCATAGCTACGGGTTTTAGGAAGATTTGGTGCCTAATATGGATTACTATCCTCCATTTCATTAAAGTGTTCCTCCATTCTCTGAATATCAATCATATCCATACAACCTTGCTGCTATTTTTAGGTTAGAATTTGAAGGACAACACTCATCTCATCCTTACTAGCATTCAAGCAAGCATCAAGTTTCTTGGCAGCATGCCTACCAGCAGCCACAATGTAGTTTCTTTAGTGATTCTATGAATTATCCCCAACATATTTTAAACATGAACCTAGATGATATTCTAAAGAAATTTCAAGAGAAACTGAGATTTGTGGAGAAAGAGAAAGAGTATGGCATGCATCAAGAGGAGCTATCTTATCAATCTCACATACATCGGCAAGAGATGGCAGCTCAAAGATATGAGTAGGAGTTTTTTTTCAAGAAAGTTTCATTGAAAGAGGAGTAGATGACACAATTAATGACAAAATTGCAAGAGCTAGAAGCTCAAGAAACTTCTTGTGCCCTAAATCAACCCATAGTCCAAGAAGGATCCAAGTTGGAGATTCCAAGTTATAAGCCTGCAAAAGAAATAAGAAAACCCCTACAAGAGCCCTTGAGTGAGCATGGTAAACCAGCCCACTTTATTGATTCCCAGTCGAAGATGTGTTATGTAGCAGAACCAGATGAGGAAGATACCAAGTTTCCATGAAAACCCTCATGGACTAAGAACCCTAGCTTCTAGATGCCAAATCTTATCAAGGTGGTTCTATGTGAGTCATCTCTAGAAAAGAGAGCTGAGAGGGAGGTTATTGTTTCAAATATGATAGAAAAAATAGAAAAGGCTCAAGATCAAGGAGACTATTTTGATCAACAAGAGATGGTTGTGCTCTTCTTTCAGGAGTTACCCTCTTTTGTAGATCAAGAGAAGGAAGAGGAGATTCTAGTCACATTAGCATGAAAAAGTGTTTATGATAAAGAAGCTAATCAAAGATTAGAGAATTGTTTTGATAACATTATTGCAAATTTCCATGAGAATCTTTTTGTTGAGAGGTCAAAATTTGTGCCTATTCAAGGGTGCTCTATTTTGGAGGACATTCTTTCTAAAGATTGTGTGTAGGAATGCAGGCTAGAACCAAGTTCTCGTGATCCCCAATGGATCAATAGTTTTGATGAGCTCCTAGCTAACTTGACTGAAGATGATGATCCTTTGACCATAAAGGAGGAGTTGACATGGCTATTAATAATGAAGGATAGCCATGAGGAACTAGAGTCAAGAAAGGAAACTAAAGAAACCAGCAATGAAAGCTCTAGGTTCATACTCTCAAGAGGCTGCCCAATCTAGTATCTGGCCCTATTGGAGAAAGGCGAGGAGGCCTCATTTACATCAATACCTTATTGTGAGGATGTTGATAAGGAAGACTAGGTGCAGCATATGGATTCAATTTTCTTCCATCAACAAAGTGAAGTAAGTCAAAATACTTCCTCTCTTCATGAAATATTGCATGAGCTGGTTAAATATGCTTCATTTTTTAGTTTCCTTGTGTTTGCCTATAAGCGTGTGCATCATTGCAATTTGAAGAGAAAGGGAAAATATTTCAATGAACCAGTAAATGGTTTTTTTTAGCATGTTTGTTGCTGGTTAGGTTAGGGTAGGTTAGTTTTCCAGTTTTCTCTAAGTGCTGTCAAGCACAGTTAGGTCAGTTTTAGTTTTAGCTTTCCTAGTTTTCAATAAGTCTTTAAGATTTGAGATTTGAAAATTTTGGGAATGGATACTATAAGGTTTTTTTTAGTGTCCACAAACACAAGAAAATCATTCCTCAATGATCAAGAATACATTTTACAATTTGTGATAATGAAGTTTTTACTTCACTACCACCAATCATAAACATACACGCAATCATTGGGAAAGGGTTTTCTTATATCCACAAACTAGGTTTAAGGTTTCAAATAGGTGATTAACTGACTCAATTCCCAATGGATTGTTTTAGGCTACTGGTCCCAATGTCTAGCAGGAAGACAACCATCATAAATCACCAGAATTGTTACCCTAATTTATTGCATGTACTATGACAATCAAAAACAGTAAAAAGGTGCATGAAGACACATCTCTTTAACATTATTGTTCAGCTAATGAAGATGAATACATTGCTATTACATTCATATTATCAGATTATATTGTACCCTAAGTAGTGATCAGATTCAAATTTTCAGATTTATAATTGATCATTACATTGTGCATTTAAACTAAATGTAGTAAACAAGTGTTCCTTCCATGTTACATCTTCCATAATGTAAACTTAGAGGATATATGCAGAAAAGAAAGTATGATAGAAGAATGATGAGGTTTATAGATCCATGTATTGTCTTTAAGTGGTCTTCTAAATTATAGAGGTGATTGTCTACATTATCTAAGTCTTCTTGTCCTTGATCTTGTCTCTGTTTGTCCTGCATCCTAGGTTTTCTGTTGGTCTAATCCTGCATCATGGAGGAAAGGTGTTAGATCCAAATTGGATCTAAGAAATACACAAAAACCTAAAAGCACCATACATCAATCAAACTTCCAGAATTGCATAGTTACCAATGAAATAAATGCAATGAAAAGGTATGTATCTACATTAATAGAATAGTAGTGTCAAAGAGACATAACTTTATGGAGTCCTTTACTATATCTAAAAGATGCAATGTAGAAGAGAATCATGATTGGTCACATTATCCTGAATTACTATAGTTTGTGGGTGATCACCAGTCTGATTATCTAGATATTGTAGGAATCCAAAACAATGTAGCTATCTATAATCACCTTCCCCATAACAAATTTCAAGAAAAAGTACTATCTTGCAAAAATGGCATAGCTGTGGCAATGTGGTGTTTAAGCTTGCTAAAAATAGATAGTAGAGGTAATTTTGTTGTGAGTGTCATGAGCCTATGCTCAAACCTCATAAACATGTGAAAATGTTCAAACTCTGCAAGAAATGAGAGCAGTCAAAACCAGGTGCAAGACAAGAATGCTAGGTGTTCATGAGTTTTGGAAAGAGAAGATGCAGAAGGAAGAGAAATGCAGTACATAATAGTTGCTACAAGGTGCATAAATGCTATTACAGATTCAACACTATTGATGCAAATATGCAGAGTACAATAGCAATGCTATAAGATGCATATGCAATGAAGGATCGATGCTCCAAATTGAAGTAAGATGATATGATTACATGAAAAAAATGATGTAAAAGGGAGATGAATTGCAATCAAATAATGAGGTATTGCATCTTAATACTGTCCTGGACACTGGTGTGTTTGAATGAGAGGGGAAAAGAACATAGTGACATCCATGTTTGCAAAAGGAAGAGAAAATGCATGGTCAAACAATGGTATCTTATTATCAAATGAAATATGCATATTTAGAATAAAATAACACTGTTTAAATGAAAGAGGGTATGCAACTTAAATTTAGAGGTCTCTACATTTCACAGTACTATTCATGGATATTATGAACCCGTGCTCAAACCCCATGAATAACATACATAGTGGAGTCAACAATTGATACACTGAGTCATTATCATATTGCAAACTTCAGACAGAATGATAATAAAAAAGCAAAGCTCTCTGTCTCTACAAGAGTGTGGTGACATTTAGACAATAGTCACTATCGATAAAGGAGCCCAAGAGGACAACATATGAATGTAAAAACACCAAGATGACAAGATATAATAAAAAAAATGTTCAAATAAAGGGACAATGTGCAATCATGGTGTCCATTATTGACGTCCAGATTAACAACAAATGTAAAATCAACTTACTATTGGAGGAGACAATGCAAAAAGACAGAAAGAGTTAACTTATCTTTTGTCAAAAGCTCAACGAAGCCCAAGCTCAATGTTACATCCAGTCAAGAGCCACACATCATAATGAGTTGACTCTAGTTGGTAGAGTCCATGACATTATGAAGAGGGTGAGCTCTTTATTATCAACAAGAAAAATTGAATCGACTGTAGCCAAGAGACCAAAACTCTGTCTCTAACTCTAAATAGAAGTCGCGCCATCGATTTCAAGCTTAGGAGCCAGTTCAAAAAAACCCGCGGTATAGAGGGAGCCTGAGCTCTCTATTTCCAAACACCATTCAAACTCTCTATTTGCATAAGTGTGCACTCTAATCTAGTTAAGATTCCATGGCAGTAATGAGAGCCTGAGCTCTTTATTAACAGTGAGTAACTATAGGTTAAGTAAAAGGGAGCTTCCAGTCAAAAGCCCAAATCATAATGAGTTAACACCAGCGCTAAATTCTTCCCAAGTCTCATGCATACACTATGATGGATGGAAGATAATAAAGAGCCCAAGATCATGCACAAAAAATGCATGGATGAGTTCCAGTTCAGAGAATCTTGAGCTCTCCAAATAGCTCATCTTAGATGCCAAAAATAAATGTAAAACTATCGTATAACCAATGCCAAATCCCAGATTGAAATCCATATTAGCAATGAAGAACAAAGAAGCCAAGAAGAATGCCACATTCTTAGCATGGTGGCACAATCATAATTAGGTTTTCAAAACCCTTATTCTTCCCCAAATATAGCTTGGCAAAAAATGGAATGCAATAATGCCTATGTCGGTTTGATAAAAATTTGAATTCCATCGAAGTACTATGGAGGAGTTATGGTATTAAAGTTTGTAGTGTTTGAAAGGAGGAGCCTTGAATTCCAAGTGCCACAACAGCCACTTGGCTAATGGAGACGTTGATGTTTTTTGGAGAGTTGTTGGTGCTTAGTTTTGGTCATGTTGACCTAGGGTTATGGTATCGATTTTAGGCTTGGTTGGGGTTGTGAGTTATATAGTTGGATGAAATCTTGTGGGGGTTAGAATATATGTGTAGTTTTGATATATGTTGGTAGTGTATTAAGATGTATATTTTAAATATCAACATTAGAGGGCTAGGTTTAGGGCATCAATTATGCCTTAGATTTAGGGTTTTCCAACTATTTTGAAGGAATTTTGGGGGGAGGAATGGATTTAGGAAATTACCCACGAGGGGGTATATATTTGAGCCTCTTTCTCAGTAGTAGGGGTTCATAATTTGGGGAAAAGAGGTATTAGTAAGCTTATTGTTCTTTTGCATCTTTTCCATATGTTTTGTAGCCATTTGTTTATGTTGGATATAGATTTTGTGCAAGTGAATGCATGTATTCCTTGTCATTTTTTGTACTCTCTCATGTAGCTATTCATAGTTTTTGATGAGAATAAAGCTAGCCCCATTATTCATATACCTTTTCTGAACTTTGCTATCAATCCTTTTCAATTTTCTACATTGAAGTGTAATGTATTTGCAACATAGATTAGAGAATTGTTCTAAATTCCTACTCTAGGTTGTATAGTTTAACCTTTTGAAGATTCTGCATGTTTGTTGATGAAATTGTTGTTGTTTGTGGTACAAACCCTAATAGTAAAATTTAGGTCAGCCTATGCATTGAAAAGTGAATGACATTTTAGAAATCATTAGGGTATGTCATGTGGATGTTAGTCTAAATTTTTTGAGAAGTCTAAATCATATTTGGTGAATCACCTCTTAAGTTTGTTCATTCAGTTTTAGTTAAATTTCTCTCTTTTCGTCCAAAAATTAGAATAAAATAGTAAATTGATGATACCCTAAATCCAATAGGAATCGGCCTAGAATCTGGAGATTCCTTCTTAGTCAGAGTCAACCCACAACTTAGGAAGGTTTTCATTGTTACCATGAAATATTAGTATGCCCTAATGCCTGAGTTAGGGTGATATTTTTTGGCCTTAACATAAATATTAGAGGTGTAATTTGTTTTAGACAACATTCCCTTTGTTGTCTTTTAGGATAATTAACTAATGGATTTTTGTGTGTATGTTGAATAGGAGGACGAAGGTATGGAGTTGATCTGTGGGTATATTACCATGAAAAACAAGGAAACATGTAGAAATATTCTTCTTGAATGGCTAAAAAAATCATCAAAGCTCATGAAGATGAAAGGAAAATTAGTGGTTGATATTGATATCCAATTTAGTGTGTGTGCATGTGTGTGTCTATGTCTATGTTTTTGTGTGTGTTTGTGTCTATGTTTATACATGTCTATATATTTTTATATATGTCTATATATTTTTATATACTCATTAAACTATTCTAAGATAGTTTAGGGCAATTATGACACCTATAACCCCTTAAGATGTCCTAGGATACCTTACAAAGACATCCCCAAATGCCTTAGGACAAGTTATGATATCTAGAGCCCCTTGAGACATATTAGGACCCATCAGCGTATTCTAGGACCCCTTAGGACCTCTTAAGACACCTAGGACCCCTTAGCACCCCTTAATACTCCTACAAAGAATTAATGTATCCTAGGACATAATAATACATCTATGAGGAGACCTAGGGATCCCTTATATCTAGGATCTTGTTATGCCCTGCATACCAGTCCCTACATCGTGTGGGGAAAATGTTGGGTCCCCCCCTTTTTTCACTTTTTCTTCTTTCCTTGGTTTCTTTTGTTTCCTTTGTCTCCCTCCGGGATTTGCTTCCGCGAGGGTTGTTTTCTTTTGCTTCTTATGTTCTTTTGTCTCCAGGACCCGGTCCTGGAGTGTGTTTATCTATTTGGGTCAGCCAGACCCTGGACTCTGGGATTCTTTTCCAACATGTCTTCTTTTGTGAGAAGATGTGGCTACATGGAATCCCCGGGCCTGGGGTCCAAAAGTTTGCCTTTTATGGAGTTTGAAAAGGAAAGAAATGTGTTTTTACCCTAAGGGTATAAATAGGATTTACCAGTCATTTTCAAATTTACTGGGATCAAAACACTCAGAGAAATTAGAGTGATTCAAAGGAGATTAAGGTAATTCAATAGGGCCCAAGCGTGATTTGCTCTCAGTGATTAGCAATGTTTAACATAGATTACCTATTGTGCATTCATGGCCACTCAGGACTGGTTAGTTGCAGAGCACCTCCCATGCTCATTTCCTCTACTTTTCTCTGTGTTTTTAGGTAGGACCTTTCTGGTTCTTCTTGGCTTTTCTTCCTAGTTTCACTTTTTGTGTGTCTATGTTTGTTTTGTTTTCAATTATTTTTGGGTTTCTGGTTTTTGTTGTGTCACCTCCCATTGTTGGGATGGATTTTCCAAAGGGTTGTCCACCCTCTATGCAGTTGTATGTTAGCATAAATGTTTGTATACCTTGTACATTGTGTAACTTTCTATAGGTAGCTGTATATATGCCCATTTTTAGTCATCCTGTGAGTTGTGCTTCGACCCTCTTAGTGCTTTGGCCCTTTGTAAATTTGTATATCCCATGTATATCCTTCCTGGTGTTCATCGAGCTCACCGTGCCCTTTCATGTTTTCTCCAATTTGTTGAGCTTGCCCTCTTGGCCAAATACCATCTGGTTCAAACTTGACACCTTGCTGGTTTGAGCCATGGTAGTTTTCTCTCTCCTCTGTCAAGTCAGTCTTAATGGCAGGTTAAGTTCCCCACACACAAGCATTCAAAACTGTCCCAGGTGGCATTCATTTCCCCGCATGTTTAGATAGGTGTCGGTGTTAATTCCATTACTCCCATTACTGCATGGACACATGACACTCTCACGTCAGCCTAGTACAGCTAATTTTTGGTCATATCATGTAACAATGAATTTTTAGACTCCAAGTGCCAAGTCTTGCTTTGGTCCTTATTTCATTTAATCACACAAGTTAGAATCACTGGGGATACCCTAGGCCCAGGTAGGGGTAAAATTACTGTCATTTTATTACATATATCTTTTTTGGGGTTTGAAATGAACCAACATCCTTTCAGGAACAAAGTACAAGGCATTGGTGAAAGTCTCTGAGATCTGGAATAATGTTATGTTTTATATGCATACTGACAAACGTCCTATTTTGTAGGTTGCCAGAATTAAACTCATCGATCATGTCAGAGGCATTTGTATCATCTACACCTAGGAGTCTGAAACTCCCCACTACTGCTACAACCAGGGTATCTATCAAGATGAAGGCCGAGAAGGCCTTGGAAAATCTCCCATTAACAATGAAGTATCTAAAGGAAAACACTATTCTGGGATTGAAAGTTGATTCCAAGTTGCAACTATTCACCAACACAAGTGTTGGGATGTGGGCCGAAATGCAGGCCTTAGTAAAGATGATGTTCATTCAATGCATGACTGGAGATCCATTGGCTCTCAATGTGGCCGACTCTGGGATCATCAAAGCTTTGTATTTCCCCTACTCTGTGCAAGCTCTAGAGCTCATTCTCACCTTGGAAGAACACTATAACACAGTCATCTAGGCTGTCATGCTCGCTGCCCTAGTTCTGACTGGCTACCCAATGCCTATGGTGTCTTTGGAAACTGCAACTTTTGTTGCAGGGCTAGGGATCCCCCAATTTGATGATGCGACCATCCTCACTCAGTTTTTGGCCTTGGAGGAATTTTAGAAGCTTTCACACATGGCCCAAAAATATCTCAATAACAATTGGCTTAAGGTGCCAAGGAAGGATATCCAAAAGATGAAACTGGAGATCCCCCAAAAAAATTTAAAGAGCATACAGATGGGGATCATTGCTATGTGCAAGGTCTTTGGAGAACCACATGCCCAAAAATTCTCAGCATGGATATACTATTTCTTGTTTAGCATCACCTCCAGCAGGAAAATTTTTGATTAGAACAATATCATCACCAATCAGGTGAACTCTCAGCTTGTCAAGGTCACCTGGACCCCTAAATTTTACATGACTTCTTACGTTTTATGGGCACTAGCACAACAATACCCCTTGACCCAGGGATTACTTATAGTAGGTGTGCTCAGAACTGGCCAAGGCCAGAATGCTCCATGGGATTATTTCCCACATTTCCAATGGGAGGCCAGCTTCCCCAACTTCTACCAAGTGAATGATGCCTACATTTACTACAACCTTCTTACACCCACTCAGGATGCCTGATACCAGCTCTCTAAGGAAGCAATGAACTTGGTCAACACTTATGACCATTATTATATTTAGTATCAACAAAACACTTACATTCAGGTGACCAGCTTCCCCAGGAAGCCTTATCTATTACCCAAACATTATGGGGATAGGATAATTCTTTTGGACTACTAAAAATAGATTCTAGAGCAGCATGCCCTCTTCACAATGAAGAAGGTTACTAATTTCCCATTCCCAATCTCTTGTGGGAACTATTCTTTCAGCCTTTCCATGGCAAAGGAGGTCGATAGTGAACTTAAAATTTTAAGGCTGGAAGAATTTTATTTGGAGCGGAAGAATTTTGATCCACTTGGGTAGATAGCAACGACACTTCCCTGGGAAGCCCCTCCACATGAGCTTCACATAGAAGATTTTTGAGAAGATTTCCAGGACAACTTTGAGGTCTGGAACTGGCATTTTGTCCAGATAACACAAGGCATGATGAAGTGCCTTAAGCTTTGAAAGTTCCCCAATGAATTTTTAGACACCAGGTCCACAAAAGACCCGCAATACAAAGAGAAGGTGGTAGACAAAATGACCCTCCCTCTGGTGAATTAGGATGTACAGGAGGTCCCAATGATAGAGGACATCACCAACAATGTAATTGAACACAGCCATGTGTATTTTTAGAAGGTGTGTCCAAAAAGCACATTAAAGGTTGGCCCATTTCTAAAAGGATCAACTTCTGGGGTTAGAACCTCCTCGTAGGGCGAGGATAGAGGAAAGAGGAAAATGGGGACCCTGTCTCAAGTCCCATCTATAGTTCTCATAGAAAAAAAATGTAGCGAACCCTAGCAACATCCCAACAAATGAAGGAGATGTTAATCACCCAGTTGGCTACCCCAGCTATGATGGCCGGACCTGTTTTCCCTTCTAATTCTCCTTCACTTGTAGAATTAATGGTCCAAGTAACAAGGACTAATGTAGAGGAAGAGCGGGCAGCCATGTTAGATGTAGGACCCCCATTAGTAAGCAAGAGGAAGAAGAAAAGAATACATGATCCTCAACCAAGGGCGGAACTGAAACTTGGGATTCTTGACATCCCTGAAGTACAGATTATCTCCTCAGACTCTTCAAAGCCAGACAATCAGTCCAAAGATCCCCTGGAGACCTCCCTTCCACACAATGACTTTGCTGACATATTCTGGATGGATGAACTTGTGAACTTACAAGGGGATATCGGGAAGGCAGTGGAAGAGATCGCTACCCAGGAGGAAGTGACTATCCCCATTGAAGGGGAGAGCCTGAAGAAAGAAGCTACCATAGAGAAGGAAGCCTGGGAAGAGGGAGAAAAGGAACAAGAACAGATAAAAAATTTTGAGGTTCAAGAGATACAAGTTCTAAAGACCAATACAAAGGAGGGAAGACAAGTGCAAAATGAGCAACTGACATCTACTGAGAGAACTGGACATACAGGAACAACTGTAACCTCAGCCACTGTGCTCTAGATGCCTCCTCCTACCCCAAAAAAGGTAACATTCGATGAGGTGATCTTAGTGGCTGCACAGTCAAACTTTGGCCAGACACCTTAGCCACCTCCTAAGGACATTCCAACGGAGGAAAATATTCTGGCGGAGGATGCCGAAGAACAACTAAAATAGTAGCAATAGAAGCAAGGTGAGGGGTAGAACCCTAGAAAAATAGATGTTGAATCTGACGCTGCTAAGGATATGGACACCGAGGTAGAAGATAATAATTCCACTAAGGTGGATGATTTAGGTGATTCGAAAGATACAAGGAAAGAGTCCAAAGAGGCTCAAAACATCGGGGATGTACAACAGGACCCCAGAGGGGATTTGCAGGATCAAACTTTGGTAGCAAGGCCACCCCCGCCACCATAATTGTTGGTGGATTGTAAAAAGAGAAAGGCCCCAACAAAAACAAATGACCATCTCTCCCTGGCCAAGATGATGACATAGGTGCAAGGGGCCCCAAGAAAAAAGAAGTCTCGGACCCTCCACTCCACCCGGAATGGTCCAGATGGAGAAATAGTTGCGGTGATTGCAACACCTCCCCCAGAGATAGTTGTGGCAAGAGCCAGAGTCAAGGACTACACAATCACACAAGTCCCTTTGGGGAGGAGAGACAAATAGGGTGAATTGGACCTATTAAAAGAAGCTAGCTAGGCAATAGAGGCCTGTTATGATAAACAAGCCTAGAGGCTCAAAGAAGAAAGAGAGAAAATGAAAATATCCTTAGGCTTTTGACAGAGCTAGTGCAACCCATCATTGCTATTCCTCTAGAAGCTTCCACAACTAGAGCACTTCTCCCACATTGTGACATAGATGCGCTAAGAGGTATGAAGAAGAAGGCATAGGAAGTTGATGACTAGGTAACTGAACAGGTAGGGAACATCCAGCTTTTCTTGGTGACTATGCTCCCAGACCTGTATGTGGCCGATAGTGTTTTGAACTAGGCCAAAAATACCATTTCTGTCTGGGAGGCAGAAATAAATCAGCATGAAGCCTAGATAGGTGATTTAGGAGAACTCATGAGTCTTGAGGAAGAAATTGTCACCGAGGCTAGAATTTTGGGAGAGGAATCCTTTGACTTTGTCTAGACCCAGCACTCTAGACTTTGATCTCACAGTGGAGACAAGAAAGCAACTGGTAGGGGCCCTGCATGATAAAGTTTTAGAGGTAGAATATTCTTTAAATGTGTATAAGGAATTCATTTCAAGGGTTTCAAGAGTCCATCTCTTTAGTACTGAAACATGTACTCTAGAAGGAATACATCATGGGGAGGTTTGATGAGCTAATGGAGTCTCAATACCATTTTGTGGAAAGAATGGATGGAGAAAAGATGTTGCGCATATCCTGTATGGTTCTCCAGGGCCACGACGCTGCAAAGATGGCCACAGAATTCAAGGCAAATACCCTAGATCTTAGCGAATAGGTGGAGGCTGTCAAATACCATCGAGCTGACCTCAAGGACATAGATGAAGATAGAGTGGCCCAGTTCCTAGAAACATTTAAGGACTATACAGGATAGTCATGCTCTCCAAATTCTAGAGATTTTCACCAATAGGGTGAATTTTTGAACATTCTTTCATTCTTTGAGCATAAGCTACTAGATCCCAGAGTTCTAGATCCAATGGTTTTGTATTATTTTAATGACCCATGTCCATGTTCCCCGGAGCTGACTGGTCATTATCAGGAAGTTAATAAGTGGGTCAAAAGGTGGATGATCCTGATAAGGCATGTCATTTATAGGGATGGCCCTAATAGGTGGTCTTCCCAAGGTGTCGCTCTAGCATTAAACACTTGGCACATCAAAGATAGCGAGCTTATTTTAAATTGATGAGGCATGTAGCCTTGAACCCCAGAGGATTAGATTTCTTCTATTCTTACCTTGGCACTCTTCTCAAGGCTGATTCTTCCATTCTCTTTTCTTGTCTTCTTCTCTTGATATGTCATAGCCTCTTCTCTTTTTGAGGTAGTTGTAGCATAGTGCAGATAGTACCAGCCACAAAATATTGTATTTTATTGTTGAGTGTATAGTTAGATTATGTTAGTTTTAGGGTAACTCTTGTATATAAATAGAAAGTCTTACCTCTTTTGGGGGGTCAGTGAAATTGATGATTTTGTAGTCCATACTATTAGCTTTCAACATTTCATTTCTTGTAGTTGCAGAGCTCAATGCTCAGTAGTTCTTAGTGGTTCTTAGTAGATAGATTCTCTCTTGGAGCTTTTGATGTACACACCAGCGATGCTGGAAAAATCTAAATGAAGAAGGAAGGAATCTTGCAATGAAGTTGTTGGTGTCTTGATATCTGAGTTAACACTCTTTTGTGCTGTATGTTTCTGATGTCCTTTGGTCTAGTGTTCATTAGAGCATGGTTGATGTTTTAAATGTATTTGCATGACTATAAGTAGAATGAATACACTCTAACCCTGGCATATCTTTTGAAGTTTGTTTGGTAATCTAAATGCTTGTAGAAATCCCCAACTTACCAAAATCCCCAGAGAAGATGAGCCAAGAAAAACCAGCTATCCCCTTGAAAAAAATAGTCACACTCCCAACTTAGCTCCCACACTATTGAGAAACTGGCACTATAAGGAGGGCATGAGCTCATTCCCTTTAGAAGATTCTGACTTTACACCGCTTGAAGGTTCCCCAAGACATATTTTTAGGAATCATACCTTTAGTGGGATGGGATCATTTTCACCTGCATGGTTCGAAAGAGTCCTTAGATCAGCCCCCAATCCTAGAAAGTTTGTTAAACTCAAGCCTCCTACTCAAAAGAAGAGGACCCTACAAACCAAGCAGCTAGCCAACATTGTCTAGAGACCCACTATGTATTAGAATACCCAGGTCTCCCAGACAATCCTTGGAACCAATGCTCCACCTAGTTAAAATCCAACAGCCCTGATGGCTAATTACTTCGATAACACTGGGTCCCCCATGGGGCAGTTTCCTGGTGCTACCAATGATCTTCCTCCACATTCAGAGAAGATCTGCCCTTGATATGAGCATCTAGGGTCACAAACTACAGAAGAGCATCTGTAGGCATACAAAGATGCCATGAACCAACACCGCATCAAACATTAATACATTGTGACCTAGATGTTCCCTCTGTCCTTGAGATAAAATGAGTTAAACTAGTACCTTAACTTGTCAACCAACTCCATCAATAGTTGGCAGGATATGGAAGACACTTTTTTGGTGGCGTTCTGTGTACATGTGGACCCAATGTGGTCTCACAACCAGTTTATCTCCATTAGGAAGGAATCGAATGAACCCCTTGCATCATTAAATCATCAGTTCCAATTCACCTTGAAGTGGTGCATGGGCCCCTTCATCCCATCTGCACATGTGACCATCCAGACTTACCTTAATGCTATGGACCCTTTTGTTGCCACTCTTCTATGGAAAATACTACCTCGAAAGATCGGGATATTCTGGCGAAGGTTTACAACCTAACCTTGGAGTTGTCTCATGGTTTGAAAAAATCTCCCGGTGGAATTGGGCATAGCATGCCTTTCAACATGGTACTCAGCAGAACTTCTTACACCGGGGGATACAACCCCAATCAGGAAATGGCTGCCCCAGTGATGGCCATAAGCCCACCACTAGTGATAGACCAGCAGGCCTTGTACGTATACCCATCGTAAGCATAGACAATATTGTGTCTAGAATTTTTTCCCTAGAAGCAGCCATAGAAAATGCAACAACCACTACCATAACCCTCCGAATTACTTTTCTTCCAGTCATCCGTAGCTAGAGGATTGCTGTCCTCGACTCTGAGAGCTACTGCCACCTTCCCTAGGAACCAACCGCAACAACTGTCACACTGTGACATGAACACCCAGCTGTTCACCGAGGTTGAATGCCTCCAGTGATTATTGTCCTCACTCACTATGGACATGGGACAACTGAAGGTAGGATCTTTTGCGCCCCATAACCCCAATTCCTAGAGAGAGAATATCTTCTCTGGCCAACAAAATACAAATGTTAGAGGAAGGAACTACAAAAATGGGCCTTGACCCAATCAACATCAATGGAACAACAATGCAAACACTACAGGTCCTCCACTAAGCCAAAATGCCACTCAAGGTGGTGCTGGACCTAGTCACTCTACACATCTTGTAGAATTCCACCCCCTGACTAACTAGTGTAGATTGCATGACACTGACTCTCATTCCAAGGTGATCTGCGCCACACTAGAGAAGGTCATCATGATTTCTCAGTTGGACAGACAGCAAACTGTCAATCCTACTCCCCCAAATATGCCTACGCAAGAGCCTACTCATGGTGCCTTTACCTATGAGACCGTCTTCTTTGGGATAGATGAAAAAGACAAAGAAGAGCTTGAACTATATGGGTTCTTTGATGAATCTATCTCGACCTTTGATGCCAATTCCTTCACCAACCCATGGAATCCTTACAACACTCAAAGTCAGACTAGTAAAGGACCAATTTACATGCTTACACCTCCCAATGATACCCCTCCCCAGGATAATAAAACTGATCACTCCTTCCCATTGAAAGGGCCTAGCTCTAACCAAGCTAAGGATCCAACTGAGGGAAGCCAATGATTCTTGAGAGGAAGGTTTGACATCAAAAAGGCATTGGAAAGAACCAACACCTCCATGAACTTGATGGAGGTTTTTCTCAACTATCTTGAGTAGAGGAAGTCTCTTGTAAAGCTCTTGGGAAACCCAGAAGCTATCAGTCACCCACCCAAGACTGTCAATTTTGACGATGCCAACACGACTATCTTTTGGGGGAATATAGAGGATCCTCCCTTCCTACTATGCTTAAACATACAAGGGAAGAACCTACATAATTGATTGGTAGATTATGGAGCTTTGGGAAATGTCATGCCCTTATCTATATGCTGAAAGCTTAGACTCCATCCCACCCCATCCAAAGGTGCAGTAGTCTAGCTGGTCAAAACTACTGTAAAAATGGTAGGTGAGATGAAGAATGTCTAGATTTTGCTCATCCAAGACCCCCAGATATCAAGCATAGTAGACATCCAAGTGGTGGACATCCCTGAGACTTATGGGATGTTGTTAAATTTAAATTGGTCCAAAGCCCTTAATGGGTATTTCTCTACGGACTTCTCCCACTTGTGGCTCCCCTGGGAGGGGCAGTCTAACCCGATCCAAGTAGAAAGTATACCCAGGATGAAGCAGGCCCTCACCAAAGTTGGGAGGGTGAATGAAGTCCTTTTTTCTAAGACTTCGCCTGGGGTGCACCTAACCCTTGAGATCCTCACATTTTATTTCACCCCCAGGGAGGATCCCATAGTTTCTTAGAGGATTCAGGCTCTGGACTAAAAACCTAGGGGTGAGGTTAACTCACAGTGTAACACAACAAATCACACTACACTCTTGTGTGACACTTGGTGCTAGGTGCACTATCAAAAACATTCTAAACTAGAATGTGAGCCTTTCCTCGCTACTGCTACCCGTCACATTCACGCCCTCCGAGAGAAAGAACACAAAGCTGATTTGCCTAGACCCAACAATCATTTCGGCGGTATTCCTATGGTGCTTCCTATTCAGGAATCCCAACCACAAACCTCTCTAGAGGTAAACCTCACCCATGCACCATTAGAGCTGGAGGAAAGTCCTCCCAACCTTCCCAAAAATAATCCAAATACCACTTCTTCTCCCCAGCCCCAGAAAATGAACAATGACTTGTGGACCCTGAAGTTTGATGGGTCCTAGTCTAAACAAGGCTGCAGGGCTGGAGTGGAATTGATCAACCCATGGGGGAAATCCTTCCTCACATCTTATAGGCTGTAGTTCAACTACACAAATAATGTCATAGAGTACGAGGCCTTGGTCCTTGGACTCCTATTTTCACTAAGAAAGGGAATCACTCGCCTCTGGGCACTGGGTGATTCAGAGTTGATCATTAAATAGGTCCAGAGCCAATATACTTGCCACGAAAAAATGCTGGCCGCATAGCGCAACCGGGCATGGAGCCTCATCGAATACTTTGATGCCTTTAGCATTGAACTCATTCCTTAGAAATGCAACTATGTTCTGGATGCCCTTGCCGTATCTTCTAGTACCCTTGAGCCAATGGTTGGCTCTCAACTCTGGAAGTTCTCTGTTGAGATGGTCCCTACCTTGTCCATCCCAGATAATGTCACCCACTTTCATGTCTTTGAGGATGACCAACATATCTTAGCCTTCATGGCCAATGTTGGTGTCTTCAAGGACTAGATAGTGGAGGAAAGAGACCACAATGATACCGGGAAGGGTGAAGAAGATGACAAGATCATATACTTACCAACCAACACCATCCCTAAGGGGATGGTAGAGCTAGAATGCATCTTTGACTCAGACCCATGGGGCAGGGAGAAGATATCATCCTCCTCTGAGGGAGGAAAATTAGAAAAAGTTAACATCAGCCAGACCGGTGAAGAAAAATTTGTGCATATTGGAACCTCCTGCTCCCTAGAGGAGAAGGAGAAGATTCTTGCGGTTCTCTGAGAATATATTGATGTAATTGTGTGGGGGTATGAGGATCTGAAGACCTATAACACATTAATAATGACCCATACCATCCCACTAAAACTAGATGCTAAGCCCTTTTGGTAAAAGAAAAGATTGGTAAACCCACTGATCAAACCTCTAATTCATCAAGAGGTTCAAAAACTGCTGTCAGCCCAGATTATCTTTCCTATTCGGCACACTACTTGGGTTGCCAACCTCATCCCTATGATAAAGAAAAGTGTCAAGATCTGCCTTTGCATGGATTTTTGCAATTTGAATGAGGCATCTAAGAAGGATAATCACCCTCTCCCCTCATTAAATGAGGTATTACAAATTGTGAATGGATCCCAAATGATGTCCTTCCTGGATGGGTACTCTGGGTATAACTAGGTCATGGTTAAGTACAAAGATAGAGACAAAATGATGATTACCACCATGGGGAATGTTTGCATATGGGAGGATTCCCTTTGGCCTAATCAATGCAGGGGCAATGTTTCAAAATGATATAGATATTGCGTTCAAAAAACTAGTAAACAAATGCATAATCATCTACATGGATGATTTGATAGTCTTTTCCTAGGACAGGCATGATCACTCTGCCCGCCTCGCCCAAATTTGCAAGTGATGTCACCATTATGGGATTTCCCTCAATCCTAAGAAATGTATATTTGGAGTCACTAAAGGGAAGATGATCAGACATGTCATCTCCGGGAAGGGTATATCCATCAAGCCTAAGAGAGTTGAAGCATTGATGAACTTACAGATGCCTGACAAAAAGAAAGAAATGAGATCTTTCTTCAGAAAGATAAACTTTGTCCAGTGGTTCATCAATGGATTTGCTGAGATAGTAAAACCACTCAATGACATGATGAAGAAAGATACAAAGATTGAGTGGAGTCCGAAAGCAAAGTGGGCATTTGCCTAGATTAAGAAAATGATTATGGAGGCACTAGTCTTGGCTAGTCTAGACTATTCCCTCCCATTCCACATATACTCCTTTGCTTCATCAAATTCTACTGTGGAAGTTTTGACCCAACAGGTTAAAGGGGAAGAATGACCAATAGCTTTTATGAGCTCCCCCTTCAAGAACATCAAAGTCTAGTATTCATTTTTGGAAAAATAGGCCTTTGATCTCGTTCCCATCATGAATAAATTCTAACATTACATTCTTTGGAGCAAAGTGTACGCTATCATCCCAAACCAGGCTGTTAAGTCTCTGCTCCTACAGAGTGAATTAGGTGAATGATGGGGGAAATGGATGGCCATCCTTCAAGAGTATGATTTGGAAATGCAACCCATGAAGATAGTCTGAGGCCAAGGACTATGTAGAGCGATGATAGAAGGAACTCCAAACATTGAATGCCAAACTTATGTAGTGGAGTCCATCACTCAAGATCTGTGGTATACCGACCTGGTATACTTGTTGTTGAATAATAGGTGCCTAGAGGGGTTACCCCCAAACAAACGTCATGCCCTGTGGCTGAAAATAACACACTTCATGATAAAAAATAGAACTCTTTTCCGTAGGAACTATGAGGGAGTGTACCTCCGGTGCATAGATAGGAATCAAGCTATTAAACTGATTGAAAAATTTCATGGGCAGTTTGGAACCGGGCATGGATCAGCTGATGCCATTGCCCACTAGATTCTCTAGGCTGGATATTATTTGCCTTGCATCTTTAAGGATGTCTGTACTCACATTAGGAGATGCCACACTTGCCAAATAATGGCACATTGTGAGAGAGACCCGACCATACCTTTGTAGTCGATCTTCAAAGCTAGAGCCTTCGCCCATTGGGAATTTGATTTTATCAGGAAAATCAACGCCAATTCATCTACCAGCCATCAATACATTTTGACTGCTACTGATTATTGTACCTAGTGGTCTGAAGTGATTCCTTGCAAAAACAACATGGTAGATGTAGTTATTAAAATCCTGGAAGAAAACATAGTCACCCGATTTGGAATGTCATTCGCTATAGTGTGTGACAATGGTATAACATTTTCTTCAGCGTAATTACTCGAATGGACCTATGAAAGGAGGATCACCCTAAAGTTCTCTAGCAACTACTACCCCCTGGGTAATGCTGTGGCTGAATGTACTAACAAAAATCTACTTGAGGTGATCAAACATCGGTTAGAACAAAACCCCCAGGACAGGCACCAAAAGGTTAGGTTCACCCTCTGGGTGGATCATATTAAAATAAAGGAAGCCCTAGGGACTTCCCCATTTCACCTAGTTTATGGACAGAACCCAGTATTCCCCATCAAATTACAAATCTCGGTACTACAGTTTATGCAGGAATTCAGCAATTGGGACAATATTGTGGAGGTTCGGCTCTTGAACCTGGTGAGAATGGAGGAACAAAGAGAAACTTCCCTTGAACACTTTGTGCATCATCAAGCACTAGTAAAATGATGGTTTGACCAAAGAGGCCAGTCTAAGGCCTTCCAGATTTTAGACTTGGTCCTTCTGTGGGACAAGACCCATGAAAAGAAGGGAATGACACTAAGTTTTAGCAGCTCTAGCTTGGACCATATCTGATATCTAAGATCTGCGGGGAAAATACTTATTGCCTTAGTACCATGACCAGAGAAGCTATCCCATTGCCTATCAATGGATAGTTTCTCAAGCACTATTTTGAATAAGGTAGGTGGTGAGTGTGTCTGAAATTTTATCATATGTAAAGTTCTTTCTTGTAAATATCTTTCCCAATGTTCCTTCGAAATACCTTGTAAATATTTTGTCAGCCGTCCCCCATGACCGCCTTCCCTTTTTCATGTTTTCCTTTGTTGTTGGCTTTCTTTTGTTTTGTGTTTATTTTTTGGGTTCCCAATGTGTCATCTTCTTTTTGTAGATAGGTATGCTTCACATAACATCTATCCCCTGGAATGGTACCTTGTGCATTCTGGGTAGTTTGGAATCTATTGTTAGAATGGTGGAATTTGTCCACACTCTGGAGTTGTTTTGAGTGTATGGTAACAGGTTATAGGTAATCTTCATTAGATGCACATCTTGAAATTCCAGACATCGATTAACAAAAAATCTAAGGAGAAAGTAATTGCATGATCCTTGAGGGCAGATTAATTGCACTCGCTATTAACTAAGTCTAAAAATCATAAAATATCCCAGGTCCAAAACATTCTCTCCTATTAGACAATTTAAAAGTGGGTGGCGAGGTGAAAGAAGTACCACTGTAAAAATTAGCTAAGCTTAAGGTTTACAGTGAAATAAGTACCGCCTTCCCATCTAGAAAAGAAAAGAAAAGAACTGAAGAATAGAGAATTCTGGTATCTAGGGGAAATGTACAAGATAGGATGAATTTGGCCTAATTTATTCCGTGCCTCCTCTCTGCTTCTCCCAGAAATCATCGGCTTGATTTTCTTTCAAAGCACACACTTCACAGTTGAGAAAAGATCGAAAGATTGAATCAATGATGAATTTGATTTTCTCAGGCACCTCACACTTTGCAAGTAGAATGCTTCAGGTAAAGATTAATTCCAGTTTTCCTAACTAGAGATTCTAAAGTTTTCAAATGTGCTAAGGCATTCATTTCAGTGGATTGCCATTTGTTATGCCCTGCATACCCACCCCTACATTTTGTGGGCAAAATGTTGGGTTCGCCACCTTTTTCGCTTTTTCTTCTTCCCTTGGTTTCTTTTGTTTCCTTTGTCTCCCTCCAGGATTTTCTTCCGTGAGGGTTGTTTTATTTTTCTTCTTGTCTTCTTTTGTCTTTGGGACCCTGTCCTGGAGTGTGTTTGTCTATTTGGGTCAGTCGGATCCCGGACTCTGGGATTCTTTCCCATCATGTCTTCTTTTGCAAGAAGGTGTGGCTGCATGGAATCCTTGGGCCCAGGGTCTGGAGGTTTGCCTTTTCCAAAGTTTGCAAAGGAAAGTAACGTGTTTGTACCCTAAGGGTATAAATAGGATTTACCAGTCACTTTCACATTTACCATGATCAAAACACTCAGAGAAATTAGAGCGATTCAAAGGTGATTAAGGAAATTCAACAACACCCAAGTGTGATTTTCTCTAAGTGATTAGCAGTGTTTAACAAAGATTATCCATTGTAGATTCATGGCCATTCAGGACTGGTTACTTGCAGAGCACCTCCCATTCTCATTTCCTCCACTTTTCTCCTTATTTTCAGGTAGGCCCTTTCTGGTTCTTCTTGGTTTTTCTTCCTGGTTTTTATTTTTGCGTTTCTGTGTTTGTTTTGTTTCTGGTTTTTGTTTCCTCTTGTTTTTGGGTTTTTGGTTTTTGTTGTGTCTCGTCTTGTTGTTGGGACATCTCTACCAGAGGGTTGTCCACCCTCTGTGTAGTTTTAATTTAGCATAAATGTTTGTATACCTTGTACATTGTGTAACTTTCTATAGGTAGCTGTATATATGCCCATTTTTGGTCAGCCTGTGAGTTATGCTTCGACCCTCATAGTGCTTTGACCCTTTGTAAATTTGTATATCCCATGTATATCCTTCTTGGTCTTTGTCGAGCTCACCGTGCCCTTTCATGTTTTCCCTAATTTTTTGAGCTTGCCCTCTTAGCTAAATACTACCTTTTTCAAACTTGACACCTCACTGGTTCAAGCAATGGTAGTTTTCTCTCTCCTCCATCAAGTCATTCTTAATGGTGGGTTAAGTTACCCACACACGAGCATTCAAAACTAGCCCAGGTGGCATTCATTTCCACACATGTTTGGATAGTTGTTAGCGCTAATGCCATTACTCCCATTACTACATGGCCACATGACGCTCCCACGTCAGCCTAGTATAGCTAATTTCCAGTCATATAATGTAAGAATGACTTTTCAGACTCTAGGTCCCAAGTCTTCCTTTGGTCCTTATTTCATTTCATAACACAAGTTAGAATCCCTGGGGATACCCCAGGCTCGAGTAGGGGTCAAATTCCTAAGTCATTTTATTATATATATCTTTTTGGGGGTTTGACATGAACCAACATCCTTTCAGGAACAAAGTGCAACACGGAGGCAAAAGTCTCTGGGATCCAAAATAATTTTATGTTTTATATACATACTGACAGTTGTCCTATTTTGCAGGTTTCCAGAATTAAACTCATTAATCATGTCGGAGGCATCTGCATCGTCTCCACCTAGGAGTCCAGAACTCCCAACTACTACTACCACCAAGGTAGCTATCAGGACAAGGGCTGAGAAGGCCTTGGAAAATCTCCCATTAAAAATGAATTATCTGAAGGAAGACACTATTTTGTGATCGAAAGTCAATTCCAAGTTGTAGCTAATCATCGATATAAGTGTCAGGATGTGGGATGAAATGCAGGCCTTAGTAAAGATGATGTTCATTCAATGCACAGCTAGAGATCCATTGGCCCTCAGTGTGGCTGGCTCTAGGATCCTCAAAGCTGCCTGTTTCCCTTGCTCTGTGCAAGCTCCTGAGCTCATTCTCACCTTGGTAGAACACTACAACATAGTCATCTAGGATGTCATGCTCACTGCCCCAGTTCTGACTAGATACCCAACGCCTATGGTGTCTTTGGATGCTGCAAATTTTGCTGCAGGGCTGAGGATCCCCCAATTTGATGATGTAGTTGTCCTCACTTGGTCTTTGGCCTTAGAGGAATTTCAAAAGCTTTCACACATGGCCTGAAAATATCTCAATAACAATTGGCTTAAGGTGCCAAGGAAGGATTTAAAAAAGATGAAACTAGAGATCCTCAGGATAGAATTTAAAGAGAGCATATAGGTGGGGATCATCGCTCTATGTATGGTCTTTGGAGAACCCCATACCCAGGAATTCTCAGCATGGATGTACTATTTCTTGTTTTGCATCACCTCCGGTAGGCAAAATTTTGATTGGGCCACTATCATCGCCAATCACGTGGACTCTCAGCTTGTCAAGGTCACTCGGACCCCCAAATTTTACATGAATTCTTACCTTTTATGGACACTCGCACAATAATGCCCTATGACTTGGGGATTACTTACAGTAGGTGTGCTCAGAACTGGCCAAGGCTAGAATGCTCCATGGGATTATTTCCCACAGTTCCAATGGGAGGCCAGCTTCCCTAGCTTCTGTCGAGTGAATGATGCCTTCATTTACTACAACCTTCTTACACCAACTCGGGATGCCAGATACCAGATCTCCAAGGAAACAATGAACTTGGTTAGCACTTATGGCCATTATTATATTTAGTATCAACAACACACTTACATTCAGGTGACCGACTTCTCCGGGAAGCCTTACCTATTACCCAAACATTGTGGGGATAGGATAATTATTTTGGAGTACTGTAGACAGATTTTGGAGCTGCATGCCCTCTTCACAGTGAAGAAGGTTACTAATATCCCATTCCCAATCTCTTGTGGGAACTATTCTTTTAGCCTTTCCATGGTAAAGGAGGTCGATAGTGAACTTAAAAGTTTAGGGCTGGCAGAATTTTATTTGGAGCGGAAGAATTTTGATCCACTAGGCAAGATAGCAATGACACTTATCCGAGCAGCCCCTCGGCATAAGCTTCACTTAGAAGATTTTTGGGAAGATTTCTAGGATGAATTTGAGGTCCAGAACTAACATTTCATCCAGATGACACAAGGCGTGATTAAGCACCTTAAGCTTCAAAAGTTCCCCAATGACTTTTCAGACACCAGGTCCACAGAAGACCCACAATACAAAGAGAAGGGGCTAGACAAAATAACCCTCCCTCTAGTGAGCTAGGATGCACAGGAGGGCCCAACAATAGAGGACATCACCAATAATGTAATTGAACACAGCCATGTGTATTTTTAGAAGGTGTGTCCAAAAATCACATGAAAGGTTGGCCCTTTTCTACAAGGATCAACTTCTGGGGTTGGAACCTCCTCGCAGGGCGAGGATAGAGGAAAGAGGAAAATGTGGACCCCGTCTCAAGTCCCATCCATAGTTCCTATAGTAGAAAAAATGCAATAGACCCTAGTAGCATCCTAGCAAATAAAGGAGATGTTAATCACTTGGTTGTCTACCCCATCTATTATGGCTAGACCTATCCGCCCTTCCAATTCTGCTTCACTTGCAAAATTAATGGTCTGAGTAATAGGGACCGGTGGGGAGGAAGAGCGGACAACAATGTTAGATGTAGGGCCTCCATTGGTAACCAGGAGGAGGAAGAAAAGAATAGCTGATCCTTAGCCAAGGGAAAAACCAAAACTTGGGATGCCTGACATCCCTGAAGTATAAAATGTCTCCTTTGACTCTCTAGAGCTAGAAAATCAGCCTGAAGATCCCCCGGAGATGTCCCCTCCACATGACAACTTTGATGACATATTTAGGACAGGAAAAATTGTGAACTTACAAGGGATATCGAGAAGGAAGTGGAAGTGATCACTGCCCAGGAGGAAGTGACTATCCCCACTAATGGGGACATCCTATAGAAAGAATCTGCCACAGAGCAGGAAGCTTGGGAAGAGGGAGAAAAGGAACAAGAACAGATAAACATTTCTAAGGTGCAGGAGATACAGGTTCTAAAGACCAGTACAATAGAGGGAAGACAAGTGAAGAATGAGAAACTGACATCTACTAAGGGAACCAGACCTATGGGAACAACCGTAACATCATTTGTCATGATCTAGATGCCTCCTCCTACCCCACAGAAGGTAACATTTGGTGAGGTGATCTCAGCGGCCGCACAGTCAAACTTTGGCTAGACACCTCAGCCACCTCCTGAGGACATTCCAACAAAGGAAAATATTCTGGCAGAGGATGCCAAAGAAGAACTACAATAGCAGCAATAGCAGCAAGGTGAGGAGCAGAACCCTAGAAACACAGATGTTGAATCTAACACTGCTAAGGATATGGACACTGAGGTAGAAGATACAGATGCCACTAAGGTGGATGATGTAGGTGATCATGAAGATACAGGGAAAGAGTCCAAAGAGGCTCAGGACACCATGGATGTACAATAGGACCCTGGAGGGGATTCATAGGATTAGGATTTGGTAGAAAGGTCGCCCCTGCCACCATAATGGTTGGTGGATTCTAAAAAGAGAAAGGCCCCAATAGAAATAAAGGCCCATCTCTCCCTGGCTGAGATGATGGCAGAGGCGCAAGGGGACCCAAAATAAAAGAAGACTCAGACCCTCCATTCCACCCAGACCAGTCTGGATGGAGAAATAGTTGCGGT
This sequence comes from Thuja plicata, assembly GCA_018584345.1. Lineage (NCBI taxonomy): Eukaryota > Viridiplantae > Streptophyta > Pinopsida > Cupressales > Cupressaceae > Thuja > Thuja plicata. The sequence goes on along the minus strand of MU227492.1, from coordinate 650,365 downwards.
GATTGCAACACCTCCCCCAGAGATGGATGCTGCAACAACCATAATCGAGGACTACACAATCATAGAAGTGCCTCTGGGAAGGAGAGACAAACATGGTGAATTGGACTTGTTAAAAGAAGTCAGTCAGGCAATAGAGGCTCAAAGAAAAAAAGAGAGAAGAATGCAAACAAGCCTAGAGGCTCAAAGAAGAAAGAGAGAAGAATGCAAATCTCCTTGGGGTTTTGACAGAGCTTGCACAACCTATCACTACTATTCCTTTGAAATATTCCACAATCGGAGCACCACTCCCACAGGGTGACATAGATGCTCTAAGAAGTATGAAGAAGAAGGTGTAATTAGTTGATGACTTGGTAATTGAACAGGTAGGGAAAGTCTGACATTTCTTAGTGGCTACGCTCCGGGACCTGTATGCGACTAACGATGTTTTGAACTAGGCAAAAAATACAATTTATCTTTGGGAGGCATAAATCAATCAACATGAAGCCTGGATAGGTGAGTTAGGAGAACTCATGATTCTCAGGGAAGAAATTGTCACCGAGGCCAAAATTTTGGGAGAGGAATCCTTCAACTTTGTCTGGACCCAATACTCTAGACTTGATCTCACATTAGAGATAAGCAAGCAACTGGTAGGGGCCCTGCGGGATAAAGTTTCAGAGGTAGAATATTCTTTAAATATGTACAAGACATTCATTTCAAGAGTTTCAGGAGTCAATCCCTTTAGTACTAAAATATGTAATCCAAAGGAATATGTCATGGGGAATTTTGACAAGCTAATGGAGTCTCGATACCATTCCCTGGAGTGAATGGACAGAGAAAAGATGTCACGCATATCCTGCATGGTGCTCCAGGGCCATGACATCGCAAAGATGGCCACAAAATTCAGGGCAAGTACTCTATATCTAGCCAAATAGGTGGAGGCAGCCAAATACCGCTAGAATGACCTCAAGGACATTGATGAAGATGGAGTGGACTAGCTCCTAGAAACATTTAAGACCTATACGGGATAGTCATGCTCTCCAGATTCCAAAATTTTTCACCAACAGGGTGCATTTTTTAACATTCTTTCATTCTTTGAGCATAAGCTCCTGGATCCCAAAGTTCCAAATCCAACGGTTTTGTATTCTTTTGATGACCCACGTCCAAGTTCCCTAGAGCTGACTGGTCATTATCAGGCAGTTAATAAGTGGGTCAGAAAGTGGATGATCCTAATAAGGCATGTGAGTTAGAGGGATGGCCTTGACAGGTGGTCTTCCCAAGGTTCCACTCTAGCATTAAACACCTTGCGCATCGAAGATAGTGAGCCACTTTTACATTGATGAGGCATGTAGCCTCAAAACCCAGAGGATCAGATTTCTTCTATTCTTACCTTGGCACTCTTCTCAAGGCCGATTCTTCCATTCTCTTTTCTTGTCTTCTTCTGCCAATCTGTCATAGCATCTTCTCTTTTTGAGGTAGTTGTAGTGTGGTGCAGGTAGTACTTGCAACCAAATATTGTATTTTATTGTTGAGTGTATAGTTAGATTAGGTTAGTTTTAGGGTAACTCTTGTATATAAATATCAAGTCTGACCTCATTTGGGGGGTTGGCAAAATTGATGATTTTGTAGTCCATTCTATTAGCTTTTAGCATTTCATTTGTTGTAATTGCAGAGCTTAGTGCTCAGTAGTTCTTAGTGGTTCTTAGTAGATAGATTCTCTCTTGGAGCTATTGATGTACACACCAGTGATGCTGGAAAACTATTAATGAAGAAGGAAGGATTCTCACAATGACATTGTTGGTGTCTTGATCTCTGAGTTAACACTCTTATGTGTTGTATATTTCTTATGTCCTTTGCTCTAGTGTTTAAGTAGATTAACAACCTCTTTCCCCTTTTCTATGGAATGTGTATGAATCACTGGTTCTATGTATATTTAGTATTTAGTATAGTTCATTAGAGCATGGTTGATGTTTTAAATGTATTTGCATAACTATAAGTAGAATGAATACACTCTAACCCTGGCATATCTTTTGAAGTTTGTTTGGTAATCCAAATGCTTGCAAGAAACCCCAACTTACCAAAATCCCTGGAGAAGATGAGCCAAGAAAAACCATCTATCCCCCTGAAAAAAATAGTCACACTCCCAACTTAGCTCCTGCACTGTCGAGACCTAACTCTCAGGTGCTTGAAGGCCCAGAGAATTTATTTCCCAAACATTCTTTATAGGTGAAGTTGGCTGGTACCTTGGTACCCGATGGAAACTTACCTCTATTGGCGAGGCCGGTCACAAAGTCCCATCAACAAATCTCTTAATACATCCTAAGAACCATTGATGTATCTTAGGCCCCTTTCAGACCACTTATGACACTTAAGGCCTCTTAAAACATTCTAGGATACATTAATACATACCCCATGACCCCTTTGGACAACATAAGACCCTCTCTCTCTATTCTTCAATCTTTCATACCCCATCACCATATTTTTCTATTCTATTCCCTAATTGTCCTCTTTCTCTCTCTACCTCATTTCTCTCCCCCTTCCCCTTCTCTCTCTACCTCATCTCTCCTACTCCCCCTTCTTGAGATCTATCTCATCTCTCTCTCCCTTCCCCTTCTCTCTCTTTATATCCTCTCCTCCCAATTATCCCTTTTATGTTTCTCCCTCCCCCTATCACCATTTGTTCCCCCTAATAACCATCTCTCTCTCTCTCTCTCTCCCCTCCCAATTATCCCTTTTATGTTTCTCCCTCCCCCCTATCA
>MU227492.1:621673-647192 GCA_018584345.1 Thuja plicata | reverse complement strand
CAGTTGTCCACCTCATCTCCCTCCCCTCTCCTCTATCTCCCTTCTCTCTCCTCACTTTATTTATTTGTAATTTAGGATTTGTCTTATTGGGAAATAAGCTTTTTTACATAACTAAAACCCAAATGTATTTTGGACACTATGAATGTTGGGTGCATTTAGCACCAATATGAACATTGATAATTTAGGTCGATAAAATCCAAATCAGTTTTGAGTAAACATAACCTATATGCATTATATTGAGCTAAATTATATTGTAAATAGCCAAAAAAAACTTTTTCAACTTGTTGAAGGCCCCATTGCAACTTCTAACAGTTTTCTGGGACACTATAAAATAGTGTAAGAAATGATTTTACCACATATGAATTCAAATGATTGAATTGTCTTATGATTTTTATTGTTAAATATCAATTTTATTGTGAATATTCCAGATCATAAAAAAATGTTAAGAATTTGTAGTTGGTTTTTGTAATTTAATTGTATAATTTTTTTGTAACATATATTTGCAAAATGATACTATTTTTGACAATCGATATTAATGATGGAAAAGAACAAGAGAGGAATAATCAAACAATGAGAGGTAGAAAAGGAAAGACAAAGGGAGTGTATGGGGATATTATGTGAAAAAAGAATAATTCAATGAGAAGGTATGTCATCTACACCATCTCAATTCGATGTACCAAATGAACCTATGTAATTGAACAAGAAATCATAGTGAATGATCAATAAAATGATGAAATACACCAATTCAATTTGATGTGATGAATGTACCTAATGCGCCTAATGAAAATGAAAAGCATGCAACAATCTTAACACCTTATAGAATTATTCATAGAAAACTGAAGTTTCTGATTGACATTGATGAGAATATTTTAAAGCCAATGTTTGACAAAATTTCTTAACAAACTTGTAGAAGAATAGTTAAAAAAATGGAATAACTATTTTCAAAGCTTAAATCAAACTAGAAGATGCTAATTAGTAATTAAAATGGTTAAAATGTGAAATTTATAGAGACAATGAATTTTTTTTGGTTAAGATAATCCAAAAATAATAGTGAAATAACTATTGTGAGAAATATATTTGATGCATATCATGAAATTGGTTTGACATCACATTGCTAAAATTACTCGATGTGCTATCACATCAACCATAAAGGGAAAGGAAATGAAAAAAGATCATTTGATAAGAAAAAACAAGTAAGTCATTAAAGATAAGTAGAACAACATTATGAAATGTCTTAGGGAAGAAAAATAAAATTGAGGATCATAACAATAATTCTCTTTTGGCATTCTCAAGTAGAGTCCCATGCAAAGACAAGGTTGTTGTTGATGCACTAAGAACATTAATTGAGAAATTTGGTCATGAAAACATAAAGGTTACACCCAAAAAAAGAGATGTTGTTAGAAGGTGAATTAGATCTACAAATTATGAGTCACCTCCAAAACACTTTCTAGCTATGACTCAAACACAATTTTATGAAAGGTTTCTTCAAATCTTTCTTCAAATAAGAATTTGTCAAAACATTTTTGAAATGAATTTTTTTTTTATGTTAAGATTAATCATGCATGTACCACATGTCATTGTAGGGTGTATATTGATTTTTTATTAAATTATGATATTTATCATCATTTCTTTTGTACTTTTCACACTAATGATGTTTTTCAGGAATGTGGTCTACAAGCACCTCCTAAGTCAACAAGATAATTTATTTCAAGTGCACTATGAAAACAAGATGATGACTGCATTTATTATAGGATGATGTGTTTGAAAGATTCTTATGCTACATGTGGTAGTTTGCAATATTTTCATAAATGCCTACATATAGAGAGCACACATGAAATTGGTAAGAAACTAGTTTATTTTGGACAATACAAGTCAATCACATATGTTGTTAAAGATGGAAAAGAGTTGAAGAGATGTGAGTCAGTGAAAAAGGATATATGTGTCACTGAATTTATCAATATTTTTTAAGAGAAACTATTTTATGAGTACATAACACATACACATATAGCATGGTGGTTAGATGAGAAATTCAAGTTATGTAAGGACACTTTTATCCTTGGTGCATTTGTATCTATCATTGATTTTGCTAAGAATTATATGCTAAAACATCAAAATGAATTGCAACCTATGTATTACCATTTGAATCAAGTTACATTATAGTACACATAACATACATGTATGGACATGATATCACATAGGAGGATAGAAAGGTTATAAGACAACATCACTTTTATATCAATGATGATCATAGTCATTCATCAGAGTTCTTGCAAGGATGCTTTAAAATTTAATATGATAGTTTAAGGGAAAGAGATATAAGATACAACCAAAACATAATATGGTCATATAATTGCACCTCACAATTCAAGAATGCAAGGATGGTTTACTAGTTGACTAGGATGCATGTGAAAAGTGGTGTGCAATATTTTTGGAATTTCACTGATAATGGCCATGGAAAGGGAGAGAATGATGGTGTAGGAAAATGTGTAACTCTATGATGGGACCAAGTAAGGTAGGTAATTCTATATTTTATAGATATTTTTGGTTGATATGTGAATCTAACATTAAAAACTATCTATATTTTTGTACACCTACAAGATCGAGTGACATGCATTCATTTAGAAGTTCAAATACAATATCATTAGTTATTTATACTAGACAAATTATATGTTTTCCCTTTTTATGTATGAATTTTTGGTGGGAAGAATGTGAATCAAAAGAGTGGTTTGACCAATGGTCTTGTAGACATTCTGAACCCCTTGATACATATCAAGTTTCTGGATCATTACAATTGAACTAGATGGAAGCATCAGTGGTTTTTGACAATATATCTAAGCTAGTTGAACCAAGTAATTTCTCAATTTATTACTTACATGACATTAATTTTTAACTCATTTTATTACGCTTCATATTGATGTTGGTATTAACTTATCATTATATTAAATGTAGTCATGTGTATGTAGTTGTTGAAGATGAGAATAATGAAGAAGGAATATATTACTTTTTGTGTCAGTATATTGAGGCCAAAAACATTGACAACTACAGTCAATGTTGGAGAGGGTATTGAGTACCCAATAGGGTATATTTTTGTGATAAGGGAATGGATTAAAATGTAACCTACAAAAAAATCTAATGTGTGGTTTCTTGAGGACTTTGTGACACATAGACACATTCTTTATTACTCTAACCTTGTCATTGCAATACATTTTAAATTAATTAAGTATCATGGTAGACCTCTTAACAAGAATTTATGGAAAGTTCAAAAATATAACCACGAGGAGATACTTGACACAATAAGGGTTAGAGTTGATCTAGAAGAGACTTGATTAATTTTGGGCCACCTACAAGTTTTTTGTTTCTTAGAGGATTACATTGTGACACAAGGAGGGCTTGTACCTGGGGCCAAAAGAAATCCCAAACACCAAACCTACTTGTAGAATTACAACCCGAAAGCTCAAACAGAAAGAAGGAATATGGATACTTAGTTTATTTATCAAAATTCATACATGTCAGGATATAAGGCCTTCCCAGTTACGACCAATACATTCAAAATCTATTCAAATACAATCTTCATACATGCGAGATAAAATTGCTACCCCAAATTACTACCCTCAAACTAAGAATAGATCATTGCATTCATACAAGAGGCTAATGAAAAGATTGGACGATCCTCAAGATCGATCATTGGAAAGAGAAATAACCCATACTTAGTTCCACACATTCCCCAATGAGTGATCCCAACATTAAATATTGCAAGAAAAATTAACTACACATGTGAGCCCGAAGATCCAACAAAACAAAACTCACCTAGTGAGATAGGAAATAGGAAACCATCAAGAAAATAGAAACAACCACCGAGACCATTTGATGAAACCAAGTCAAGAATAGTAACCAAGTTTGATGATGAATCGAGCTTGAGCTAAGAACTCTAGAATAGTTATCGAGAATTTTATTGAAAGTCTCCAGCAAGTTACCAAGCTCAAAAGAAAACATGGTTTTAGTTGACACAGGATTTCCATGAACTCAAGATGCTCCTACATTAGACACTTTGGGTTGAAAAGAAATGATCCTCTAAATCATGAGTGAGGTATAACCTGAGTTGAATTGAGATAAGATTAATAAATCCATGTAGAGTCTTCAATCATTCTATTCTTCCACTTTAACAAGTATTCCATGTAATCCTTTCCTCTATCCACAAAAAAAAATATGGAATCATTACCTCTTGTTGTCCTCAGTAACCGAAGAAAAAATCAATGCTGATATCGCTCTAAGGTTTCTCAGGAATTGAAATTGGTGTATACAATCCAATATTCTGACTTACTCATTTTTCAACTTGACAAACTCTACAACTCTTCACAAATTTATGAACATCCTTATACAAGTGAGGCCAAAAATACCTTTCCTTAAGTAAACTCAATGTCTTATCAATGCCAAAATGTCTAGCCAAACCACTACTATGCTTCTCCTTTATCAAATTCGTTCTCATTGATCCTCTCAATATACATAATTTAATTCCTTTGAACAACATATCTACTTGAATGAAATAGTCTTCAAACCTACTCGGTTGATCTGAAATAGGTGCTCTACACATTCTCCATGGATGAGAAAAATTAGGGTCAATTTCATACAAATTCTTTATATCATCAAAACTAAGAACCTCAATTCTTATTTCAGTCAACAAAGATCTTCTTCTACTTAATGCATAACCAACTAGGTTGGATACTCCACGCTTATGCTTTATCACAAGTGTGAAACTCTACAAATACTCTATCCATTTCATATATCTTTGATTCAACTTATTCTAACTACCCAAATACTGTAAAGCCTTATGATCAGTATACAACACAAATTCACCCGACATCAAATAATGTCTCCATTCTTCAAGGCTTGAACAATAGCATAAAATTCTTGATCATGCACATAATATTTCCTTTTAGCATCATTTAAATTCTCACTAAATAAAGGAACAAGTTTATCTTCTTGACTCAACATAGCTCCAATTGCACTTCCACTTGCATCACATTCAAATTGGAATACCTTATTAAAATCAGGTAAGGCTAACACAGGCAATTCAGAAATTTTTTGCTTCAAAGTCTCAAAACTCTTATCAGCTCCATGTGTCCACTTGAATTATCTCTTATCTCATCTCATTGTTTCAGTCATAGCATTAAAAATTGAACTAAAATCCCTAATAAAATTTTGGTAAAAGCTTTCTAATCCATGAAATGATCTTACCTCACCAACATTCTCAAGTGTAGACCAATCAAGTATAGCTTCAACCTTCAAAGGACCCATCTTCAAACCATCCGTTGAAATCACAAATCCTAAATAAAAAAGTTCTTCTTTCATGAAGGAATGCTTTTTCAAATTAATCAACATATTTTCCTCCTTCAATCTCAGCAATACTTGTCTAATGTGCAACAAATGATCTTCTCTGGTCATTCTGAATATCAGAATGTCATCCGAGTACATGATCACAAATTTAATCAAGAATTTATTCAAAACCTCATTCATTAACCTCATAAAAGTACTCGAAGCATTAGTTAAACCAAAAGGCATAACCAACCATTCATACAAAAATTATTTTGTCTTGGAAGTAGTCTTCCAGTCATTGCCTTCTCTAATTTTGATATGATAATATCCAATCTTCAAATCAATTTTGGTAAAATATTTTCCTCCACTCAAACAATCCATTATATCATCCATTCTCGGTATAGGAAACCAATACTTAACTTTTATCTTGTTTATCACTCTTGAATATGTGCACATTTTCCATTCTCCATTCTTCTTAGGTGCCAACACATCTGTTACTACACATGAACTCAAACTTTCTCTGATCAAACCCTTCTATAACAACTCATGAACTTGTCAATTGAGTTCATCATTCTCAATTGGCATCAATCGGTGTGGTGTCTTGTTTGGAAAACTAGTTCCAGGAATTAGATCCATACAATGAATAGTATTTCTCATTGGTGGAAAACCATCAAGTACATTATCTGAAATGATCTCCTTGTACTGGGTGAAAAACTTCTCAACCTCTTCAGGAGCTTCATCTTATGTTTTCTCACTTAGTTTGTTAGGAATCAAAGCATAACATCAATCATTTCTCTTTAGATCATTAACAAACTGTCTGTACCTTCCATCAAACAAAATTTCATAAATGTACATATCTCATCAACAAATTCTTCAACCAAAGGTAGCAAGATTTTCCTCTTACCATCAACCCAATTAGTATATTTTTTCAATCTTTCATCATGTATAGCATGTCTATCATATTTCCAAGGTCTACCAAACAAAATATGACCATAATCCATAGGCATAATATTACAAAACACTTTATTATAATACTTTCCAATTTTTTAGATTCACAAAAAATTGCTCAACTACCATAAGTGTATGCTCATCCTTGATCCATGAAATCTTATAGGGATTTGGGTGCTTCAATCTTTCTAACTGCAACTTTGTAACCATTTCCTTGGATGCCAGATTCTCTAAACATCCACTATCATTAATCACTTTCCAAACTTTGTCTGCAACTCTACATCTAGTCTTGAAAAAAATCTTTCTTACCATATCTCTCTTGTAATTTTCAGTGCACAATATTCTTCTAACCATCATTTTTCCTTCCTTCTCATGTTCATTCAATGAATCTTCTTGCACCAAAGTATTTCTTCCAATACCAACTTTCTTGCTTTCATGTATAAACTCAAATGATCTATGTCCCTCTTCTCCACAACTGTAACAAGTTACTTGGAATCCTCTTCTACCATATCCACCTCAGAAGTAATTACCTCTTCCTCTGAATGAACTTCCACCTTTTCACCCAGTCTCTCCTTTGTCTTGATTTGTCTTAACCTGGCCAGATCTATTATTTTCACGATAATATCTACCTCTTCCTCTAAGGAATCTATCACCTCTTCCTCTTTTTCTTTTCTCATATATTTTATTCAATTTCTCCTCATCTTTTAGGGAAAACTAATAATCCTCCTCAGTACTCTCCATCTTCACCAAACTAATCTCTTCTTGAATAGAAATCTTGAATCCATTTGGGTATCTCACAATTCTTTCCACCTCCTCTTTAGCATGATAAGATCTAATATCTAAACTATAAAATTCCTCAGTGTAATACTTCACAGAGCAATCTATCTGCTTCAAACTTTGCATTCTCCTAAGTAGGTTAATCTGATAATCAAAAGGTATAAACTTTCCCTTCAACTTATTTATCATCTTATCCCATACCTTTATTTTGTCTTTACCTTTCTTCTTTCGGTCCAATTGCAGATGCTCCCACCATAAGGATGCATGTCATTTCCATTTTGTGCTTTCAATATTCTCCCTTTTCTCCTCTAATATGTTCTCACACTCAAAGTATTTCTCCATCTTGGTTAGCCAGTCTATTAGTTCATCTGAATCCAGCCTTCCACTATACCTAGGAGGATTAAACTGTGGTGTGAACTTCAAACTTGTCAATGCTTGCAGGACTCTTTCTTCTCCTTGATCCAATATAGGTGTAGGTGCAACTTCCTCCTGCACTTCCTTAGCTTCATCATCACTAACATCCTCAAGATGTCTTCCTCGGTGTTGGGCTATCTCAACAGCTTCTAATCTAGCAGTAATTTGTCTTAGCATATCATCTAAGCCTAGATCTTTATTTTTCTTCCCTTAAACCATCTTAGAACCCTCTGTAATTGTAGGTCAGAGCGCAATCTGCTACCCCATACCAAACAACCAAATAGGATTTACAAGAAGGGACATCAGATCTAACCTCATTTTAATACCACATAATGCAAGGAGGTCTAGTACCTAGGGCTTAAGGCACTCCCAAATACCAAACCTACTTGTAGAATCATACCTCAAAATATCAAACACAAAGGAGATAAGGAATACAAATACTTAGTTTATTCATAAAAATTCATACATGTTAGGTTGTAAGGCCTTCCCAGTTACAACCAATACACTCAAAATCTATTCAGATATAGTCCTCATACATGAGACATCAAATTTCTACCCTCAACCTAAGAACACATCATTACATTTATACAAGAGGCTATCAAAAAGGTCAGCCCAAAAGATCCTTAAGTTCCAACATTGGAGAAAGCAACGACCTAGATTTAGGTCCACACATTCTCTAATGAGCGGTCCCAACATTAAATATCATGACCAAAATTAACTGCACATGTCAGCCCGAAGATCCAACACAAAATAAATCACTCAGTGAGACAGGAAACAAAAAACCACCAAGCAAATAGAAACAACCACCGAGACCGTTTGGTGAAACCATGCAAAGAATAGTAACTGAGTTTTATAGTCAATTGAGCTTCAACCAAGAACTCCAAAATAGTTATCGAGAAGTTTACCAAAAGTATCCAGCAAGTTATCGAGCTCAAAATAAAACATGTTTTTGGTTGACACAATATTACCATGAACCCAAGATGCTATTGCATCACAACGAAGAATGAATCTATAGAAGGGTATAATATTTTGAGAATATTGTATATATTTTTGTGAAATGTTGTAAATTCAGTTTTTTGTATGTATAAATGGCCATGTGAGCTGATCTATGCATATTTTGATGCCAAATACACACACACACACACACACACACACATATATATATACATATAAATATGCACATGACAATTCTTTACTTTATATATATGTGTGTGTATATATATATATATATATAGAATTGTCATGTGCATATATATATATATATATATATATATATATATATATATATATATATATATATATATACANATATATATATATATATATATATATATATATATATATGCACATGACAATTCTTTCTATATATATTTAAAGTAAAGAATTGTCATGTGCATATTTAGACGCCAAATTTTGTATATATATAAAGTAAATAATTGTCATGTACATATTTAGATGCCAAATTTTGTACATGTTGAATATAAATGCATAAATGAACTTTGTATATCTTAATTTTGTGGTCAAATGATTAAAAATTATATTTTTTTATATGCATTTGATATCTATTTTGTTCATATCTTGCAATCATTGTATTCCATGAGATGCCATCTCTTTGAAGCATTATTTCAAATAATTCTCATGTCTTGTATATGCTTCCACATTTTTCATACATGTCTACAATCTGTTTTGTGCATAATTTTCATATATTATGCATATCCTAAAATCATTGCATTCGATGATAGCACATTTATTTGATTTCTTCTATCAAACACTATACATCCCTTATCCATACTTCTTTTTTTTGTATGCATGTCTACTAGGGAAGTTGTAACTATAAAATTTTACAAAAATCCTCCTTCCTTTATGTTTTTATGGATCTCATTTTGGCACAGGCATGAATGATGCCAAATAAGGCTGTTGAATCTAGCTTCACACCTACCAATTACATTTTCTTATAAGTTTCTAGAGCCCTTTTAACAAATCTATTTTGTGTATATCCTACAATCATTACATTCCATTAAACCATAATAATTTGCATATCCAAATTATTTCTTACGATTAGTCATTTTATGTTGGAAAAAAGGTCAGTCCTCCCCTCGCGATTCATGACAAGGGACTAACCGCCTCCTATGGATTCTAAAAGTCTAGTGGTTATATCAGACATTGACATGTCAATATTTTGGTGCAATGGAAACCACACTTGTAACAAGTGGTATCAGAGCTTGGTCATAGGTTTGAATCCATTCGGGTAACACCGAGGGGGAGATTGTTGGCAAAATGGTCAGCGCTCCCCTTGGGATTCATTACAAGGGACTAACCGCCTCCTGTGGGATCGATAAGTCTAGTGGTTGAATCAGACATTGATTGGTCAATATTTTGGTGAAATGACAACCACACTTGTAACAATTTTAGATATATTGTTATTTTTTTTCTTTCTAGTTCATTCTTCATTGAAGTAGTAACACAAAAAATCACCTTTTTATAATTTTGTGAAATTTTAGTCATTCTTTAAAAAATCTATCACCTTTTTCTTCCTTCATTATTATATAATAGATAAAAGTTATATAATTTAAGTTGAATCTAATACATTGATTGACCATTTTCATATTTTGAAGAACTTGATTGCTTCTTGTAATATTGCTATTAGAATTCAACTATGTATTTTTTGAGTTAAACTCATTGAACCATGTTTCATGATTAATGGTTGAAAATAACCTATCTCTCATGAGAATGGATGGAACACTTAACACTCATTGCATCTAGGTGATGCTCATAGGGGCAAAGAAAAGTTAGTTTAACCTTAAAGGAAACAACTCATGAAACATGGGTCAATGAGTTTGACTCAAAAATACACAGTTAAATATTGATAGCAATATAAAAATTTGACTTGAGGAAAATATCTCCTACTTATAAATTAATTGCTTCTCTTAATGTTTCAAAGAAACAACCACAGTTTTTCAGAAATCACCTAACAAATTTAAATGATTTTATTCACTTAGGGTATATCAGGAACATCGCTAGTAGGGTATGTAGCTAAGAATTTGGGGGTGTTGAGATGTGAAATGGGATCACACCTAGGGTAATTTGTCTAACAAAACATAATTAGTGCATTATTAGTTCATGCCTAGGATGAAAAAGATGAGATATAGGCTACCTTGAAATTTTGTTTTGAATGCATATGACAATTTCTACATGAACAAAAAAATTGCTTCCCTACCAAAAATATTTTGAGTCTTTAAAATATGAGATAGGTTATTGTATAGGGGCCTAACATGAACCTATACATTCAAACATATCATTCAGATGTGTTAGAGTTTGTGACAAACAAGTTGTCAAAGTTTGAGATTTTTATGCACTTAGGACACAAAAGGGACATCATCAGTAACATGTGTCACTAGGCATTCAAGCATTTTGAGAGGAAAAATGGAATCATGCCTATGGAAAAATCACCCAATCAGACATGATCACGGTGTCACTTTGTACTATGTATTTGACAATTTTTGCATGAACAAAATTTTTTATTCCCTATGAAAACCACCTCAAGTCTTCAAAATATGAGAGGTTATTGTAGAGGGGCCTACCATAACCCTATAGGCTCAGATAGATCATTCACAAGTGCCACATTTTATGAGAAATAACTTGTCAACTTGTTTGATTCTTTTATGCACTTAGGGCACAAAAGGGACATCATTGGTAGGGTATGTCGCTAAGTGTTTGAGCATGTTAAGAGGAGAAATGGGACCATGCCTTGGGTAAACCCACTCAAATAGATGTGATCTAAATCTTGGTTCATTCCTATTATTAATAGAACATGATATACGCTACCTTACAACTTTGCATTGAATGTATTTGACAATTTTTGCATTTGCTTCCGTAAAAAGACTACTCCATGTCATCAAATTCAAGAAATTTTATTGTAGAGGGTCCTAATGGGACCCTATAGGTTTAGGTAGATTATTTATAGGTGGGAAAGTTTGCGATAAATACCACATTAAATTTTGACAATTTTTTGCACTTAAGGCACACAAGGGACATCGGTGGCAGGGTATGTCATTGAGTGTTAGAGTATGTTGAGAGTCCAAATGGGCCCATGCCTTGGGTAAAAACACCATATTTAATGTTATGGAGGTATTGGTTTTTCCCCATGATGAATAAAATGAGATATTGGCTACTTTACAACTTTGCACAGAATGTATCTAACAGTTTTTGCACAAACATAAAAATTAATACCCTACAAAAACCACTCTTATTCTTCAAAATATGAAATAGGTTATTGTAGAGGGACTAAATAGGACCATATAGGTTTAGATAAATTATTTTTTTGTGTCACAGTTTGCAATAAATGCACTGTAAAGTTTTGATAGATTTATGCACTTAGGGCACACAAGGGACATTACTAGTAGGGTATGTCGTTGATCATTTGAGCATGTAGAGAGAAAAAATGGGACCATACCTAGGGTAAAATCACCTAATCAAATGTGATCACGGTGTTAGTTCATTCCCACAATGAAAAAAATGAGATATAGGCTTCCTTGCAACTTTGTATTGAATGCATCTAACAATTTTTGCATAAACAGAAAAATTATTGCCCTATGAAAACCACCAGAGCCTTCAAAATATGAGATAATTTATTTTAGAGGGGCCTAATAGGACCCTATAGGTTTAGACAGATAATTTTTAGGTTTCACGGTTTGGGAGAAGCAACATGTAAAACTGTGATGATTTTATCCACTTAGGGTACACAAGGAACATCGTTGGTAGGGTATATGGTTGAGTGTTCAAGAATGTCAAGAGGAAAAATGGGACCATGCATAGGGTAAAACCACCCAACCAAAAATGATCACAGTGTTGGTTTATACCCACAACGAATATATTTAGACATAGGTGACCTTACAACTTTATATTGAATGCATCTAACAGTTTTTGCATGAACAGAAAAATTGCTACCCTATGAAAACCACTCTGAGTCTTCAAAATATGAGATAGGTTATTTTAGAGGGGCCTATCATTACCCTATATATTTAAATGGATCATTTTTAGGTATGAAATTTTTTTTTAAATAATCCATCAAAGTTTGAGATGTTTATTCACTTAGGGAAAACAAGGGACATCATTACTAGAGTGTGCCACTGAGCATCATGTTGAGAGGAAAAATGGGACCATGCCTAGGGTAAATCATCCAAATAGACACAATTCCACTATCAATTCAATTCCATGATGAGTATAAAGAGATAGAAGATAATAATTGATTGGAAAGAAAAGAAATTTGGGTGCAAAAATAAGAAGATTGTTCAAAGGGACAACAAATGGACAGGTTGACAGTCTAATTGCATTATTTTTATCAATGCATCATTCCTTTAGATCAATAAACCATTATAAAATTTATGTGAAAGACTTCCCCATTTAGGGTTGAGAGGTTGAGACAAGTTGAGCATGATCAAATGGATCAATGCATAAGTTATCATTAGAAGGAGTCCAAGAGTAAGGGTATGGAACCTAGTCATGATAGTATATATGTGAAGCAATTTTAAGTCATTATGAATCTCACTAGGATTGACCATAATATTGAGAGGATCAAGGGATTCAATAGAAAGGTGATTAAAATAAGATCCATGAGCCAAGTCCTCTATTTAATATTGTCTTTCAAGCCCATTCTGTCATAAACACTTAGTTTGTAAGCTGGAGAGTGGTGATTGCTAAATTTTTTTATGAGTATCCTTAACAGACCTTGTCTCTGCATCAAGAAATTGGATTCATATCCTTCATAGTAGGATTGGATGGTGGTAAATAAGAATAAAGTATCATTTAGAAGTATACTCATAATGACTTGCATATCCCTTTCTATAAGATAATCTATGTTCATATTTAAATTTGTTCTTTCTGTTAAAAGCATGGGTGTAAATACCCTAATTAGAAAATTTCACTCATTTTGAGTCCTTTTTTGCATTCTAATAAGATAATAAACAAGTTTGCATTCTAGTAAGATAAATATTTACAATAAAAAATGAAATGAATAAAAAAATTATCATATTATTACCAAGACATGGATACAATGAACAAATTGGATCACATTTCAATTATAAATATTTATGTTTTGAAGTACAAATACATGTACACAATGAACAAATCAGATCAAATATCAACTTTCATATGTATTGAAATGTACAATAATTGTGTATGCATACAAAAATGGCATAAATGGTAATAGTTTTACAAAAATGTGGCACATGCCATGTCAAGGTTAATATATACAATAAAAATATCAAATATATACATGAATTGGTACTTTAATGACCACAACTAAGTGCTATATGTATATCAAATCCTATGGTTGTCAGAAGATCATCAAAATGGATCCTATTCAATGTAGTATTTGGCTCTATAGATGGTTAGAAAACAACAACTTAAATGTCAAATTGAATTACTTTTGTCAAAAATAGACTAGAGTTGTCAAAATAACTATATATTAAATTGCAATTTCTTTGTAGTTGAATTGTTGATTATCGCATGTGTTTGTCTTGTTATTGGGCTATGCAGTAAAGGTGGTGGAACCCTTCTTCAACAATTAGGACTCCTAATGAAATCAAATTACTTTTGTCAAAAATAGACTAGAGTTGTCTAACACTAAAATAACTAGATATTGAACTCTAATTTTTTTTGCAATTGAATTTTTTATTACTTCATGTGTTTCTGCTATTCTTGGGCTAGGCAATAAAGGTGGTGGACCCCTTCTTCGATGACCAGGAATCCTAATGAAATGGAAATGTAGAGGATATATGGGAAGTCGTGAATAGGGTTATAATTGGTAAAGACAATTAATACAAGTTAATAACATATATAGTTGAAAATCACTAAAAAAACTAAAAATGCATCTACTTCTATCTAAATGCATAAGTTTAATATATATAGAGAAAATATGTTCTAGAGCCTTAGATGGTTCTCCTATACTCTTAAGAGGCATCGTCACTGATGAAGGAACTATGATAATTTATTGTATGATAAATGAAATGAAATGTTATATTCATAGAGGAAGAATTTAAGACTTTCAAACAACAAGAATGCAATACAAGAGGAGTTGAGAAGAGGGTTTCAACTAAAAAGAGGGTATTAAAGTGAAGATGAAGATATTACATAGTTGAATTTGATGCAAAGTTAGAAGATAAAGAAGATTAACTTGAACAAGTTAGATTGTTAAAAGCCTTAGACATATATACCTCTTTCCTCTCCTGAACCTCTGGTACATCAGGTGCATTCATCATATTTGTAAACCCAAATTGTTATTGTATATAGAAGAGACAAAAATACTTTAAATCAATCTACATGTACATGTTTAATCATAATACATTTTAACAAATAAATTCTTGATCGTTCTTGAAAAAATCATTTAATATTTTTGAATAATTGCATGAATTAACATTGTGCTCAATTACCTTATAGCATTTAGGTGTCTGCAAGGATGTCTTTTGACATTTTGATGTCCTGAAGGATGTATTTCACCCACAAGATTTCCTGGACCTAGGTGGGGTACTGTAAGAGAAACAAAGTTAATATAAGAGATATCAAAATATAATATTAAATATAAGTTAACAAACCTAAATTTAAAAGAATCACATAGATTCAACATAAATTATAAATAAGAAGTGTGCAAAATATGATACCACATAGTTTTCTAGCCCAAACTGAATGACCAAAATCATGGCATCATTAATTAGATAAATCCGATCCCTTGAGAGCCCCTAGCAAAAACTAAATAAATATACATTAGAGATTTAGTATATATTATGAAAAGCTATTTTGAAATCAAGGTATTATTCTATTTTTAACATATTAATATTTTTTCTCTTCTTTCGAAGCTACAAGTGCATGTGAAGTAGAAGGAATGGTACATGGTGTACTTGTACTAGTTGTTGTACCTTGAAATGAATAATGTCAATGTATTAGTTTAAATTATTATATAAATGAAAAATTATTTACATTTACAAATTTTAAGTGATTAATAAATAAAATGATAAATACAAACAAACACACATGTACCTACTCTCTACCGAAAAATAACAATCATCAAGTCATTGATGAGAGTCGTGTCCTCTGTAGGAAAAACATGACATCTAATCCAGTAGTGTGTAAATGAATGGGATGTGGAACCATCTGCATTCGAATTGATATCTTCCCTAGAACATATACACTCGCAGTTGGGACACATGATCAATGGCCTCACTAGATCCAAGTCCTCTAGCTAATGATGTGGTAGGTGGTATATAGGCGATGGATCTTCCTTTATTCCAAGAGGATATGTTAACTGTGTCTCATGTTGAATGATGACATTAATCAATAATGTATCTACTTGAAGATTCTATAACTCCATAGACTCCTTCAGAGCTATTGGGACCATGATGTGAACCATGGGTTTAATAGCTAGAGAAACCCTATTCTTGAGGTATATCACCCTCCAGGCCTATGATTTATCTTCAATAGAGATGAGCTCCCTCTACCATGGAACTCCCTCATGTTAAAGTAGTTTGGATGCTCACTGATGATAAACTTACAATATAATTTTCTCAAAAAATACAAAGGAACCTCATAATTGTTTCAAGGTGGTTGGTCAAAGACCATATACCACCTTTCCCAGAATTATTTTTCATCCCAACTTGAGTACACCAATGTATATGAAACCTCTTTGAATTAGGAGGTAAGGTGATGTAGAGTGCACTGTAAGAAGACCTAGATGGGCTTCCACTTTTTTTTATCACTTCAAACTCCCAATCTAGACACCCTAATTCCACAAATGTCTTCCTAGGGTGCGTATTGACTTTCCTAAGAAGCCAAATCACTTCTTCTATCACAACTTAGCTCTCTAAGCTAAGATCCAATTCTCTGCAATATCTCCTTTAGGGACACTTTCCCTAAACCAAGTTAAAGATGTAGAAACTTAACCAGAGGCTTAGATCAACCAACCTAGGTGAAGGAAAGCTTTTTTTAGACCCCAAGGGTAGAGAATCCACCAATGGATTCAATCATGCAGACCCAAGGATAGTCAAACACTAAATGGTCTAGAATTCCTTATAGCCATATCTAGAGGGTTTTTCAAACATAACTTTCAATTTAAAATGATCTAACTGATCTGATTAGGTTTCTAGACACCCTTTATGGATTTTTGAATTCTCCCAAATCCTTATCACTTCACTCCACTCCTGCACCACTAAACTCTTGCAAAGCTCAGAGACCTAATTAGCTAGGTTAGGCTTGGATTGCTAAGTAATTGGTCTAAGGCAGGTTCAAAGAATGAATAAAAGGGCTTATATGGCTTCCTCTACCCCAAAATAGTCTAGAACCACCATTATTTTGATCCTCCCAATCATACATTACACATGCATGTGACTGTACTAAAGAACCAAGCTAATTAAATAGAGTTAATTAGCCTAGGGCTTTGTCTTAAAATAAATACAACTAAAACTAAGCCTCTAAGCCTTAGGAATATTAAAGATAATGATCCTAACTTGTATTCCCCAAGTGTCTGAGAAGATCCACTAGTTCAATCCAAAGTTAGGATCACATCTTTGTGTTAGCAATAACTGAGGGGGGGAGGGTGAATCAGTGGCCTCAAAATTTATCCAAATTAATCCACCAATAAATAATTTTCCAATTATTAAGTCCCTACAAGATGCATGCCTTAGAAATACTTGAAAAAAATAACTGTCTGGTTGTTTACCTTGTCTTTCCTTATTCTCCTTGATAACCGTTAAGCAGTAAACTATATTTACCGATACTCAGTAAATATGAAGAGTATACCAATCAATCCATAAATGCATATGTGAAATGTAAAACAATAAAGTAAAGAACCATACACATATAACACAAGGATTTTAACGTGGAAACCCTGTTAAGGGAAAAACCACTGGGACCGGTACCCCAAATTTTCACTCTTCTAAAGTGAGCCCTATTAGGATCCAACCCTGTTAAAGGTTATAAACACATGGTTAAGTGCAACCTTCTTAGAGGATTTTTATACATAGGTTGTCACTTAGTATCTGGCATCTATGCTACCATCCTTGAATCAGTCTCATGACTATCAATAGGCTTTATGCAAATCTTACTACCATCCTTGAATCAACCTCCTTCTTAGACTGTCAATAGGCTTTAGGTAAGACTGGTGCTACTATCACGAGTCAACCTTCTGGTAATCTGTTAGGATATATCTCAATTACAAAAGACTGTTAAGTCCTGCTTTGTTAAGAGACTTAATGCTTCAGTGGTTAAACTGAAACAAAATGACCTATTTCTAATGCAACTAAATTGTAGATTTTTAGATCTATTTACTTACAATATCTTTCTAATCAATGTATCAATTCAATTCCTTTTTACTTAACTCTTTCTACTCTGTGATGCTATGCTTTTCTGTTCATCAATGTCTGCAGAATTCTTTAGCTCTCCCTTAGCTTGATTGATCAAAACTGCATGAAGTTTATCCTTCATCAGTTTCTCTTTAGCATCTTCTATCAGTTCACTCCCCCATGTATCTGATTGCTTGCTTGCAGGAATGGATTATACTTGTCTCTTACATAGACATGATATTCCTTAATTTTGGGTTCTTGATTCTTGATTCTTGGCATGAAAAACAATCCAGCCAAGTTGATTTGCAGCTTTAACTCTTGATTTATCTCATAGTTATCTTCTTGCCAGTTGTACAAATAACTTACTTAACTGTGGTCGAATAAAACAAATAAAAAAACCAGTTTAAGTCTATCCTTTAGCTCTGCCAGCTAGATATTTTGTTGTTTTTCTGATCTCTCTGTTCTGTCGGTCAACTCTACAGTTCATTGCTAGTGACAACTGCCAATTCCGTCGGTGTCACTTTAGTTAGCTTCAAGATCTCCAGCTGTCGGGCATCATTGGATCTTGCTCGTCGGGAAACACTATTTTTGGCTCATTGTGCATCCTTTGATTCTGCTTCATCGGGCAACACTGTCTTCTACTTGTTGGGCATCACTATGAATTTATCTCTATCTTTACCGATGGTGTGCACTCTGCCAGTGTATTCTATTACTTAGTGAATACTTGACTTTTATGCATTGCTGAAAGCATAACCTTTATTCCATTGATTCTCTAAATTCTTTGGCATTATTTATATGACCATATAGATGATATCAAGTTGACATCAATGAAAATACAAACCATTAACTAATTTAATGTCTTGCATCATCTTCAACTTAACATTATCAAACATTCAATCAGTTACATGTCATCACTTTGGAGTAGGCCCAGTAAACCTTGGTTTCTCAGACAACAAACAAGTAAAATCTCTAAATCATATGAAACTTCACAAAAAAAAATAAAACCAACTATAAAGGTGAAGTAACTCAAAGCATCACAAAGTTCTGTAAGTGGATCCACAAGATGAATCTGTACCAGGCTGTACAATGTCTAAATGACTCAGAAAACTCTTCTATTTCCTTCTCTAGACATCAAGCTTCATACACAATAAAATATAACCTTCCTAGAAGGCATGGGAACATCTAATACCATAATCTTGGCATAACAAATGCTTCAAGAAGTTGGTGTGTCCGGTTACAGTTGAGTTGTCATTCTTCAAGCAACATTTTACAACATTTGCTCATGCAACATTTTGCGAAAAGACAACTTTTTGGCAAAACTTGACAAAATTGCTAATTTGAAAAAATGCCAACCTTACCAACCTCCAAGAGTGTGGGGGAGGTCCAAAAAATGACAAGAGCATATTCTAAGGTCTTGAAACATAACCTTCTAACTAAACTCAAAAATCACTAAAAGGGACTAACATGGTCTAACATGGTTTCAGGAACCCATAGGTTTATAACTTACCTTAGGGTCCTTCAACTTATACAATAGAACAACACATGCACACACTAGGGTGATCCAAAGGATTCACATTATTACAAACATTTAAGTATAAAATAGGAACTTTAGGAGGTGACCTGCACCATACTCCCCGTGGTAAAAGTAACTCAAGTCTCTTGAGTTGGGATGTCTTCAAGGGGATAGCCTATCTTTTGAATGTCTTCAGGGG
Source organism: Thuja plicata (assembly GCA_018584345.1). Taxonomy (NCBI): domain Eukaryota; kingdom Viridiplantae; phylum Streptophyta; class Pinopsida; order Cupressales; family Cupressaceae; genus Thuja; species Thuja plicata. The sequence goes on along the minus strand of MU227492.1, from coordinate 627,697 downwards.
TCATCCAGGTAGAATCTTTAATGGGTTGGGTTTTAGATTTGACTAAGTACTCATAGTAAGTGCCTCTCCTAGTTTTCTTGTTCACTCTCTTATCTAGGATGCTTTCAATCTCTGGAGGAGTTGCTTGGGGCATTTCCTTGAGTGGTTGGAGTGTAGGAGGCTCTGGAGTACCTATAAGATCATCAATACTAACATCACCTTTGTAAGCATAGATTTCTACAACATTGAAAATAGGTGATAAACCAATGTGAGAAGGTAGATCAATCTTATAGGCATTGTTGCCACATTTCTTCAAAATCTTGAAGGGGCCAAGATTTTTCATCATAAGCTTTTTGTATTTTTATTTGGGTAGTCTCTCCTTCTTGAGGTGAATCATCACCAAATCTCCCACTTTGAACTGTAAGTCTCTCCTATTTTTTTTTAGCCTATGTTTTGTATTTCTCAGTGGTATGGTGCAGTTTAGTTTGTACTTGGTCATGGATGTTCTTCATTACTTCAGCAAAGTCCTCTACTAGTGCACTTCTTTTGTCCATGTCTTTGATATCTCTAAGTTCCAATACACCTCTAGGGTGAGTGCCATATGCAATCTAAAATGGAGTTAGACCAGTACTCCTATTGACCGAATCATTGAATGAGAATTATGCTTGTGCTATAATAGTATCCCAACTGGCTCCATGTTCTTGTGTGAGACATCTTAAAAGGTTTCCAAGGGATCTTTTTATGACTTCTATCTACACATCAGACTATGGGTGATATGCAGATGATAGAGAAACATTTGTTCCTAACTTTCTCCATAGTGTTCTCCAAAAATGGCCTAAAAACTTAGGATCCCTATCTGATATAATTGACAGTGGTAGTCCATGAAGTCTTAAAACTTCTCTAAAGAACAATCCTTCTATGTGAGATGCATCATGAGTTATTCTACAAGGGATGAAGTGTGCCATCTCTCAAAATATGTCAACTATAACATAAATGCTATCAAATCCAGACTTGGTCTTTGGAAAACCTAGGACAAATTCCATACTCACTAAATGCCAAGGTTTTGAAGGGATGGGAAAAGGAGTGTATAACCCTTCATTGGAGGTGTGTCCTTTGGCTTTTTGGAAAGCTACACAACTCTCCATAAAACTCCTAACATTTTTCTACAATTTGGGCCAGTGGTAGAAACTTCTAACCAGCTCCAATGTTTTATCCACCCCAAAGTGACCAGCTAGGCTTCCACAATGTTTTTCCTTGATAATGTTCTCCCTCATGGATCCTTTTGGGACACACAATGAGATACCTTTGAAAAGAAGACCATCTTAAACAATAAACTCTGAGAAATTAGTGTGGTATCTGTCTGTCATCTTAGTGCAAATCTGATAAGCCTCTTTGAAATCTTCATCCATAACATACATATCCTTCATGGCATGAACTCCAATACTCTCCAACTGAATAGTTTGGGTAGTCAGGTGTCTCCTACTAAGAACATCAACAACTTTGTTTATAATCCCTTTATTATGCTTGATAGAAAATTTATATGACTATAAGAACTCCATCCATTTCACATGTCTATGATTAAGTTTCTCCTACCTATTCAGAAAGCTAAGTGCATGGTTATCAGTAAAGACTACAAATTCCTTGGGAAATAAATAATGCCTCCATTTCCTAAGTGATTAAACCATTGCATACATTTCAAGATCATAAGTAGAGTATTTTTTCTTAGCTTCATTGAGCTTCTCACTGAAAAAGTCAATTGGCCTCCCTTCTTGGCTCAAGACTCCCCCAATGGCTTTATTGCTTGCATCACATTCCACTATAAACACTTTGTGGAAGTCTGGTAGGACTAAGATAGGTTTCTCTACAATGTTTTTCTTTAACAACTCAAATGACTCATTAGCTTCATTAGTCCATGAAAATATGAATTTTCTTCCACCTTTAATGGTGTTGATAATGGGAGAACATATGCAACTAAGATTTCAGATGAATTTTATATAAAAGCTACATAAACCATGGAAAATATTTACCTCTAATGGAGTAGTAGGTGGTGTCCAATTGAGGATGGATTCAACCTTGGAAAGGTCCATCTTGAGACTGTTCTTGGAGATCACAAAACCTAAGAACACAAGTTCTTCTTGAAGGAATACACACTTCTGTATATTCATCTTCAACTGTTCCTCATGGATTTTTCTCATTACCATGTCCAAATGCTTGAGGTTCTCTTTTTTTCTCCTGCTAAAGATCAAAATGCCGTCAAGGTATACAACAAAAAAATTGTTAAGAAAAGGCTTCAAGACTTCATTCATTAGTCTCATAAAATTTCTTAGAGCATTTGAGAGACCAAAAGACATTACAAGACATTCATAGAGGCCTTCTATGGTTTTGAATGTTGTCTTCCATTCATTTCCACCTATGATTCTTATATGATGGTAACCACTCTTGAGATCTATCTTGGAGTAATAACTCGCACCCCCTAAACAGTCCATCGAATCCTCTATTCTAGGCATAGGAAACCTATATCTTATGGTAATCCTATTGATGGCCCTAGAATCCATACATAGTCTCCATGTGCCTTCTTTCTTGGGTGATAGGATTGTAGGGACAACACAAGGACTCACACTTTTCCTAATGATATCTTTTGACAATAATTATTCAATCTACCTTGCTATCTCTTGTTTTTGTTTAGGGGCCATCTTATATGCTTCTTTGTTTGGAAGAGTGGCCCCTGGTATGAAGTCTAAATAGTGACTCACTTTTCTTTTAGGTGGAAAATATTTTGGTGTACTCTCAGCTATGATACCCTTATATTGGTCCAATAGTGATTTGACCTCTTTGGGGCCTACATCCCTAGTAGGGGCCTTGACCTTTGGTTCTGTCACTGATATATTTTTGGGTCTCATTACTAATGCATAACAAGGTGTATCCCTCTCTTTTAGTACTTTCATAAACTCTTTCTCCCCTACATGTAAGACACTCCTAGTAACATGTTTTTCTTTTTCACAGTCAAGGAGTAGATTCATCCCATACTCAACACCATCCTTAACTATAGTATAAACATTAGACTTTACATCATGCTTAGAATCTATATCCAATTTCCAAGGTCTAACTAATAACAAATGACATGCCTCCATATTTGTGATATCACATAGAACTCTATCTATATACTCCCCTATCTTGATATCTACCCAAACTTGTTCATTGATGATAGTTTGTTTTTTCTTTTTTCAACAAAGAAGCCTTATAATGGAAAGGATGAGGGATTACATGCAGCTTTAACTTAGTGACTAACTCCCTCAATGCAATATTATCAATGGATCAAAAATCAACTATAACTTTGCATACCTTATTATTCACCTTGCAGCTTGTTCTGAATAATGACTTCCTCTAAGGTGGTTCTATAGTAGTGTATAGTCAGAAAATGGAAGCACTTCCATTGTAGACATGTTTATCCTTCCGAGTAAGTGGTTTGGGGTCATGGAAAGTTCCTTGAATGGGTTCCTGATCTTGACATGGCTTCCCCCCTATTCTGTCCCTCTTTCCACTCCTACTTAGCCTGATTTCTGCATTCTGAATTGCAGACTGGTGATTCTGGGCTTCAGGGTTAGGTTTGACCTTTTAGGTCTATGTTTACCTCAACCCTAACCTAGGTTAGGGTCAACCTTGACCCAGGGTTCAGATCCTAAGGTCTCACAAGTTTTGGAGGTCGACCTTTACAAAAAGTATTTCCCGCTTCTGGGTCGGCTGTTTCGGGTTTCAAAGTGTTGATTCCTAAATTATATTTAATATAGGTCATCTCCTAGAGGTAAAGGCTTTAATGATAATTTAATCCTCCTATGTAGGCCTCCTTAGAAGATTGTGCCCTAATTTCATATAAAAGGGAAGCTTTCTCTCTCATTTTCTCTAAGCAAGGGATACTAAGTTCTCTATTGAAGCCTATGCATCCTTGAGCAATTGAGAAACATCATCGAGAAAGAAATCAAGCAATATTTCAACCAAGCATTCATCCATTCAAGTATCCATTTACATGAAGGATATCCATGGGAGGCCATTGAAGGATTGAAGCTACATAGTGCCCTTTTTGGTGATCTCTCCATCCACCTTCTTCCAAGCCTATTCCAAACTCAAGAACCCATTCAATACTTGGTGTTGGGGATCCACAAGCAAGAGATTGAAGACATCCTACATTTATACATTCTACATTTTGAAGCATACTTGTGGATTCAAGGATTCGAATTTGCCACAAGGACTTTTTCAAGCATGGTGAATTTATGCATTTACTTTGTCCATTTCTGCAATTTCAATTACATATATTTGAGTTTAATTCCAAAACCAGGGTTTGAAAAAGGAAAACCCCTCCCCCACAATAAAAAATCTCGTTTTTCTTGTCGGTATAGGTTCAGAACTGTTGATTTGAGACCAGATCTGGATACCCTTTTTGGCTTTCTTTCAGACGGCGCGAACAGATTTTATGTCGGACCTGTGTATGTCAGGGTCAACATTATTAGGTCAAGGTTGACATTTGTGGTTCAAGGTTGACCTTTTTTAGAAGATGACATTGGAATGGAAAATTATTTCTGGGTTTTGTTCATCTCTACGTTTCGGTTCGAGATCAACTGTCAGTTTTTCTAGAAACAGTCTACAAACTTGAGAAATAGAATTCTTTGATCTACAATATTTCAATGCTAGTGCATTTCTCCCATTCCTTCAATTACTATCATATATCATTTCTATACATATAATTAACATAATTTAAGGTATCTCTCTTGTTATTCTCCTTTCCAAATAGTTGATTCATTTGGGCATTAACCCTTCTCTTGGGTTGATCAACTTGGATCTTCCATTTGTGCATTTGGGAATAAAAGAGAAACATCTCATCTTCTCCCTAATCACAATTACAATATACAATCAATCAATTCAATTCAATTAAGGTTAAGGAATTCAATACAATCTAGGCAACTCAAAGGACAATTTACACATTTCCTATTTCAAACATTACATTTCAAGATAATTAATAATCAATCAAACCATTCTTTCTTAATACATTATACATTCTTAATAAACATATCTCTATTTCAATCCCCTTTACATTTTGGTAAGATAGACCAACACACATTTTTCTTATCATACATTTTGGTGAACCCGCGATAGACAACTCTTTCATTTTGGTGTTAGATTTACATTGTTTATGCTAGATCTTGCATTTTCTTTCAAATTGCATTTCAATTCAATAGATCAAATTTTGGTGTTAGTTCATTTGCATTATACTGGTGTATGAGCTTTATCACATCTAATCCTACTTATAGTATTCCAGTTAGAAGAAGTCGTAGACTTATGGGTTCCTTTGATCCCGAGTCTTCCTATCCTTTCCTTAGGATCCAGGATGACAATTTGATAATTCATGATTCCAATCCTTCCATGGAGCATAACTCTTCTCACTCATCTCATGATGAAGATGACACTTTAAGATTTCTTCCTAAACAAGTGCAAAATATTTCAACCAAACTTGATAAAATGGGAAATTGGCTTATCCAAGAAAACCATAATCAAGGTTCTATACAAGCTATAGAGGCTCTTAAGAAAGTTCTCCATGATAATGATCAAGGTATTAATTTCTTGCGTAGTATTACTCATCTTGTGAATTTGAATGTTAAGCCTTTAGCTCAAGAAGCTCAAGAGTTAGGGGTGACACCTATTGTCACTAGTGTAGTACCTTCTTCTATTCCTCTACCTAGTATTCCTACTTACACTCTTCCTTTAATAACAAATTCTCTCCCAAGTGCACCTATTCCTGTGAGTGCTCCACCGGTATCTTTACCTACCTCACAACCCTCATATCATAGTGTGCCTTTTACTTATACTAATCCTCTTCCAACAATGGTTCCTAATGTTCCACTAGTTGTGTCTTATATTCCTACTATTTCTTACACTTTTCCTAGTGTTCCTAATATTGCTATGCCACCTGTTTCCTCTAATGATTCTACAATTATTAGTTTGGCTCAAACTATGTCATCTTTACAACAACAACTTGCATCTTTAACTCAATCT
>MU227492.1:594888-616998 GCA_018584345.1 Thuja plicata | reverse complement strand
ACAAGGACTTTTTCAAGCAAGGTGAATTTATGCATTTACTTTGTCCATTTCTGCAATTTCAATTACATATATTTGAGGTTAATTCCAAAACCGGGGTTTGACCAAGGTAAACCCCTCCCCCACAACATTTCTTGTAGGTACAGGTTTAGAACTGTTGATTTGAGACCAGATTTGGATACCCTTTTTGGCTTTCTTTCAAATGACATGAACAAATTTTCTGTCAGACCTGTGTAGGTTAGGGTCGACATTATTGGGTTAGGGTTGACATTTGTGGGTCAAGGTTGACCTTTTTTAGAAGTTGACATTGGAACAGAAAAATATTTCTGGGTTTTGTTCGTCTCTGCATTTTGATTCGGGATCAACTGTCAGTTTTTCCAGAAATAGTCTACAGACCTCAATTAATAACATTCTTTGATCTACAATATTTTAAGGTTAGTGCATTTCTCCCATTCCTTCAATTACTATCATATATCATTTCTATACATATAATTAACAGAATTTAAGGTATCTCTCTTATTATTCTCCTTTCCAAATAGTTGATTTATTTGGGCATTAACCCTTCTCTTGGGTTGATCAACTTGGATCTTCCATTTGTGCATTTGGGAATAAAAGAGAAACATCTCATCTTCTCCCTAATCACAATTACAATATACAATCAATCAATTCAATTTAATTAATGTTAAGGAATTCAATACAATCTAGGCAACTCAAAGGACAATTTACACATTTCCTATTTCAAACATTACATATCAAGATAATTAATAATCAATCAAACCATTCTTTCTTAATACATTATACATTCTTAATAAACATATCTCTATTGCAATCCCCTTTACATTTTGGTAAGATAGACCAACACACATTTTTCTTATCTTACAAGTAGTAGGTACTCTTAGGAGTGTCCTTTCCATCATGAGGCATTCTCCTTGTTCTAGATTTGCAGGTCTTGAAGTTGCAGAATGATAGGAGGATACACTTTGACTGTCATCTTCTTGGGTGAGTTGTACTCTTCTATCCCCTCCTTGTTTACTGGTGCCACTCTTTTAAGGACATCTAAAGGACTGGTGTCCAATTTGGTTACATGTAAAACATTTCCCTGTGAAGATACTAGGTCCTCTTCCACCAAATATCCCTCTCCTATTTGATCTCCTGCCTCTGAAGTTGCCTCTCTTCTTCTTCTTCTTCTTCTTCTTCTTCTTCAAACTCCCAATCCAGACACCCTAATTCCATAAATTTCTTCCTAGGGTGTGTATTGACTTTTCTAAGAAGCCAAATCACTTCTTCTATCACAACTTAGCTCTCCAAGCTAAGATCCAATTCTCTGCAATATCTTCTTTAGGGACACATTCCCTAAACCAAGCTAAAGATGTAGAAACTTGACTAGAGGCTTAGATCAACCAACCTAGGTGAAGGAAGGCTTATTTTAGTTCCCAAGGGTAGAGAATCAACCAATGGATTTAGTCTTGCAGACCCAAGGATAGTCAAACACTAAATGGCCTAGAATTTCTTGTAGCCTTATCCAGAGGGTTTTTAAAAAATTAATTTAAATTGAAAAAGGATCTAACTAATCTGATTAGGTTTCTAGACACCCTTTATGGAGTTTTGAAACCTCCCAAATCGTTAGCACTTCACTCCACTCTTGCACCACTAAACTCTTGCAAAGCTCATAGACCTAATTAGCTAGGTTAGGCTTGGATTGCTAAGCACGTGTTCTAAGGTGGGTTCATAGAATGAATAAAAGGCCTTATATGGCTTCCTCTACCCAAAAATAGTCTATCACCACCATTATTTTGATCCTCCCAATCATATATTGCACATGCATGTGACTGTACTAAAGAATCAGGCTAATTACATAGAGTTAATTAGCCTAGGGCTTTGCCTGAAAATATATACAACTAACACTAAACCTCTAAGACTTAGGAATATTAAAGAGAATGATCCTAAATTGTATTCCCCAAGTGGCCGAGCAGATCCACTGGTTCAATCCCAAGTTAGGATCACATCTTTGGAGCAGGCCTATTAAACCTTGGTTTCTCAAATAGTGAACAAGTAAAATCTCTAACTCTTATGAAACTTCACAAAAAAAAATAAAACCAATTGGAAAGGTGAAGTAACTCAAATAATCACAAAGTTCTACAAGTGGATCCACAAGATGAATCCGCACCAAGCCATACACTGTCTAAATGACTCAGAGAACTCTTCTATTTCCTTCTATGAACATCAAGCTCTATACACAGTAAAATCTAACCTTCCTAGAAGGCATGAGAAAATATCATACCATCATCTTTTCCTTATATATGCTTCAAGAAGTTGGTGTGGCCGGTTATATTTGAGTTGTCATTCTTCGAGCAACATTTTGCAAAAGTTGCTCATGCAACATTTTGCAAAAAGATTACTTTTTGGAAAAACTTGACAAAATTGCTAATTTGAGAAAATGCCAACCTTACCAACCTCTAAGGGTGTGGGAGTGGTCCAAAACTTGACAAGATCCTATTCTAAGGTCTTAAAACATAACCTTCTAACTAAACTCAAAAATCACTAAAAGGGACTAACATGGTCTAACATGGTTTTAGGAACCCATAGGTTTATAACTTACCTTAGGGTCCTTCACCTTATATAATAGACCAACACATTCACACACTAGGGTGATCCAAAGGATTCACCTTATTACAAACACTTAAGCATAAAATAGGAACTTTAGGAGGTGCCCTGCACCATAAGGTGTCAATTGTTTTAAGCTCAGTGAAAAGAGAACATATATCAGATTTACTTATGAATTTTATTTCCACTTCATCATATGACAATCTAGTAGAATAGAATACATAGTCATCTATACCTATATGTACCTCATTTTGTAACTTTTTTGGATACCTCCTTGCAAGTATTAGTCATTAATTACAGTGTTGTGGCAAGGGATGAATGATTCTCATGCATGGATGTTTTTATCTTATTCACTATCTGAGGAATTTACTTTGTATCTTTTGATAGGTGGTTTAAGAGATCCTCCTGTATGGTTTATACCAGGCCTATTAGAGGAGCTAGAAGGTTTTCAGGCTCTTGTTTTTTAGGGGAAAATTTTTGGGGCTCTTGTTGTTGTTAAGGTTGATAGTCATTAGGTTGTTATTATTCAAGGACTTGTTGTTGTACTATTTTTATTGGGGGGGTAGTGTTTCGAGAACCTGACATGAATTTATTAAAAAATGATAAAATCCATAAAAAAACTTGCTATTATAGTTCAATTTCAAACAAAAAAATTGCAATACTTACCTTTGTGACGACATGAAATGGTGAGACTTTGTTGAAAACGCTAGGAAATTTTTATCTAGGCCAAAACATGACCAGGAAATGAGGGTTTGAAATGTTACTTTTTCCACAATGGGAAAGGATTTAAAGTTTTACAATACCCAATCAAGTTTTATGATTATAAAACTTGACCTGGTTTCTATTATAATAAAAATATGACCATGTTTCTAGTATAATAGAAAGCTTATTGGGTTTTTATTATAATTGAAAAATTGAGCAGGTCTTTTAAAACTAGGCTTTGTATTCAGTGAACCATAACTCCATTAGGTTATTTTAAATTTTAAAAAGCTCAATTGATTTTTTAGTTTTTTGGACATTTTTCCTATGGTGGCCACTTTTTTGCACACTATCGTTCTACATACATCTTGTAGGAAGTTGCATAGCTATAGTCATAGGAACCATGAAAAACCATCTCACTAAATGTTGCAAAACCCGGTTAGGACACAAATTTACAATTATATAATATTTTATCTAAATTCCATCACATTCAATCCATAAATTGTCAAATGATTATACTTTAGAGTATATATATATATATATATATATATATATATAATCCTAAAAGTTTAGCACCCATAATTGGATTTCCTTTAAGACCTATTAGACCTCATTTTGGTGATTTTGAGGTCCGAAAGTGTTTAGGCTTGATTTCAAAAATTGTAATTTTCTTCCACTGCATTTTATCACACTCATCTTGACTAGGGAAATATTTGAGAAAAGAAATGCCTGGACAAGGCCATCTAGGTCGGCCTTTTTGTAGAGCATTGTTCTTAAGTGGGCTTCTGGCTCGATACAAGGTTGTTTCTCCTAGACCTTTAATTGTCGTCAGCCTATGCAATATTGAATCCCAAAATGAGGATAAAATGACATCAAGGACTCTCATTTTGATATCCATTATTTTTATGATCCATGATGCAATAAATCCACTATTTTCCAACAATTGGTGATTTCAAAAGAAAGTATAATCAAGCTTATTGAGGATTTGGATTCAAGATTTGAAGGCAAGCATCCAATTCAAGCTCTCCAAGTGTCCATTTCTTCAAGATCCATTCAAGAAAAGGAAATAATCTCTCATTGATGCAAGTTTCCCTCCCATGATGACCAAGTAGCGGAATTCACAAGCAAGCAATAAGATCCATACATCCATTCTTATCCTCTCTCCTTCTCTATTTGTTGTCCTCATTTTTGTATTCACAAAATTGGACAACCCTACAAACAAATTTGTGGTTTAAATTATCTAAGGTAATTTCTTAGTTGATTTTTCTTGGTCTTTTTGGAACTCCAAAATTCCGGGTGCATTTTGGAGTGACTATACTGAAAATCTCTCTAAGTGTAAGTTGCTGCCCTAAAAATCTTTTGAGAGAAGCCATGTTTGGATGCAAGTAGCAAGTGATATTATGTTTTTCATGAGATATGGCTTGGAGAGTGTTTTTAGCACCTTTCATTTGGAAAATGTAATGGGTTTAAACTTTTGGTTTTCAGTTTTGATGTGTTTTAAAGGTAGTCATTTGGAGGTGGTTACATAGTTCTGCACTTTGCACTTATTTAGATCTTCCTAAGTGACCCACTTCAGAGGTTTGTATCTAATGTCTGGTTTTTATTCAAGACATAAGGGTTTTTTAATTGTTTTTTAGGAATGGAAATGATTCTCTATTCCCATTTTCAGACCCCTATGAGCTCATTTGATAACGTTTCTTAAGCCATTCCATTTGCATTTTATTCTGATTTACCAAGTGTGAAGATGCAGATTTCGAAGTGCCTTACTTTGAGGTCCCACCATTTGTGCCCAGTTAAAAATATTGAAGAAGTGATTATTCCCCTACATTGTAAACTGAGAAGTGTACCCCTTTGAAGATTTTTGGACCTTGGTCAATCCTTTTGACCACTTTGCCTAGCTGATTCCAAATCTAGTTTATGCTTTTTTACTATGTTTAAGTTCAGAAAAGTGTTTGAGTGTTGACCTTGAAAATTAATATCGGTTGATCATTTCATCATCAGAGAAATAAAATTGAAGATTATGTATTCCTTGCATGAAAGTGAATCCACTTTTAAAGGTTCAGACTCTACGTGTGTCTTTTGTTAAGTTTTTGAAGTCAAAATCAAAAGCAATTTATGTAGATTTACAGTGCTAGGTAGAATTGATTTTTAGATTGATCATTTTTAGAGGGTCATAAATTCATATCAGATTGTGGTTTTGAGATGTGAATTGTTTCCTTTTGCTTCTTGTACCTGAATGCATTACTATGATTATTGGTTAGGTTTTAAGGTGCGATTCTCTATTTTTTGCAAAGGCCAATCCATAATCAGTTTCCTGTGTTTTCACATCTCCATTTGCACAATTTTTCAAGTTGATCACTTTGAATGTTATTATCTTGTGGCCCTGATGTTTTCAAGCCAATCCATTTGGTGACCATGCTCAGATGCTAGAGATTAGTGGGTTTTCCATTCTTCATATTTACAGGGGTTCATTCAGTCAGTTTTCCAAAGTAGTTCTAGAGGCTACACATAGTGTTTTCATTAAGATGCAAAAATCCTAAATGATCAGTGATGGTTTTGAATCAAATGTTTTATAATCCAATTACATAGTAGGCTATGTATTGGTCAAATTGGAGATGCTCTTAAGCATTCTATTTGGAATGTAGATTTGATGGTGTGCCACAAGTACAAAGGTGGATGCATAGAAAAAACACATTAATTGCTTGGCCAATGTAATGTGCAAGTGTACAAAGGGAAGTGTTTGCAAAGAATTGAAGGAGACCACTGTCAAGATTAAAAAATATAAGACATTAAAAAAAAAACAAAGATTCAAAGGCCTTGGAAAACTTGTAGAGCAAATTCTATTGGTAGATTTGAAATGTTGCACGTGGGATGAAGGGAGAATGTCTGCGCAAGATTAAGAAAGGAGAAAATGTTTAAACTTCAATTCATATGCATTTTGGTAGGTGTATGATTTTTTAAGCCTGAACAGCTTTCAGATGTTGTTTAATGTTTCTTTTATGTGAAAATAGCTTACACAATGCGTAGAATGCATAAACAAAGGATTTTAGAAAATTCTCAAGAAAGTGCATGTTACTGGTGTAAAATCTGGTCCCACAATGTTTTCTATTATCTCTCTTAACTGTGTGTGTGTGTATTTGGGAACCTGTTAAGAAAGACACAAACACTCAATAAGTCATTTCATTAGCTCAAAAGGTTAGATAAAGCATAGAAAACCCACTAATATCGACCTATTGCCTTCTAACTAAGAGGAGTGTGATTAGTAACATATTAGCCCTCAGAATATGCTACAATCAGTGACGAATACAACCTAGCATGAAGGATTTTTAATTTAGAACAAGCTAAAAAGATGATAACCAAGCATTCTAGCTCTAAGCATGTGAATAATAACAATGAAAAAGCATGAGATAAGAAGTGAAATATTAGTCTAGGATTAATCCAACAGCATAACAATGTATTTTTAATCCAAGGTGAAGGCTTATTTACTCTCAAAAATGGCTTCTATTTATAGAGGAATGAGAGAGGGAGAGGGGAGACAAGGCTCATTTATGAGTTAAGGGACTCATTAATGGAGGTGTAAGAGCTATTAATGCCCAAGGCATTAATAAGTCATGGAGGAGACATAGGCTTAAGGAATCTTCATTAATGAGGAATTAATGAAAGCCTTGAAGAAGCAAGGGAGGGTGTAAGAGAATGGCTTGAGAAAGTGGACCTTAAGGAAGTCAAGTTTGAGAAAGTGGACTTTCTCAAGTGGGTTGAGTTGCTAAGCATTCCTTAATGGAATGTGACAACATTAGGAGGTGGGCTGGGACTAGAATTAGGATTAGGATTAGATTAGCAAGGGTGAATGGGTTGAGAAGGGTTAGAACCCAAGGTAGAAGTGGTTGAGATAGGTTAGGTTAGGGTTTAGGGGAATATTAATAAATGGATCAAACTTATTTAATTCATTTAGAAATACAGGAATTAATTATTTAAACAATTTAATTACTTTTTAATAATTAAGGGACTATAGCCATTTTAATCCCTCTATCCTAGGTTCCCTACCCACCGAAATGTTTTACTTCTCACTGTCTCTTACTCTTCATGATGGAATTCCCTACAGTCATGCACCTTCCTACTTCTTATCTATCTCTTCTACAAGCTCTCTAGCCGGACCATAGGCTCGCCTAGGACTTGATTGCAAACTCGACTAGCTTCTCATTCAACAAAAATACAGAAACCAACATAATGTACATGGAGGATGCTTCTTGACTGTCACAATCCATGGAACAAATTATCAGATTCAAGAAGCACCCATATTATCTAACAGAAACAAAACAACACTTTACAGTAACCTACTCAGAACAACAGAACACACAAAGTACATACAAACTTCTCTTTATTGATAATACAGAAGATTACAACTCTCTGCTAGTCTATTCTGTCAAGAACATAAATTCTCTGTTACTAACTAACTCTTTCACCCCGTTTCTACAGATTCTCCTCCTCTATTTTATCCCTGGCTTCTCCTTGATTTCGTAACCCTGGTGGTTACCTGTCGATCTCAGCCTTCCAGCTGTTCTTCGTCCTTCATTTTCCTCTATAATCTGTCATCACCTTTCTCTGCATGGTCGACACTGTATATGAATATTTTCCTTTGTGTCATTCCCTTTTCTGTTTGACGGTTGAGACTTTTCAATGTCTTCTCCAGTTGACACGTCAGCATGCCTACTTCATTTCAACTGCTAGTTGTTCATCGCATAGTCGCGAATGAAAGTCATTCTTCATGTCTCAGTCTGTGACTGAGCGATAACATGCTTGTTGCGCTCTCGCTATGCATTTTATTGACTTGACCTTTTACCTCGCGACTGAGCGATGCCTCTCTATCGCGCACCCACATTGCATTGTCCCAAGCTACTATTTCTATTACAACTGAGCGATGAGCTCAAGTCGCGCACTCGTACGGCTTATAACTTAACCGCCAGGAACCTTGTGAGCTTACGATGGACTAATGTCTCCTTGTCGTGCCAATTCTCCCCTAACTACTGCTAGACTGCTAACTACACGATGGACGGTCGTTGCATTATTGCAACCGTCTGCCTCTAACCGTCAATCTGCTCGCGATTGAGTGATACCTCCTTGTCGCGTTGTCACGACCCTCAAAGCCTAACGGCCAACTCATGTCGTGACTGAGCGATGAGCGCTTGTCACGCACTCGCGTACTTAGGAACTTGACTGATGGCTAGCTCGCAAGTGTGTGATTCATTATTTTCTACTCTCTGCTGGCTCTGCGACTTTGCAACTAGACTGAATATGACTTGCTCATTATGAAACCTTTCTCAAAACTTGTTCAAAATTGCTGGGGCTAGGGTTTTGAGCTAAACCCTAGGGTGCTCTGCACCACTTAGGAAGCATGCCCAATTGGCCAATATGAAATTTTAGCGATTAGATGGTAGACAAGTGGTTCATAGAAGGTACTAGATGTAGGGTGACGTGGTTGATATGTGGTGGTAGGGTGTGAAGTCACATTAGAAGACCGTGGTTAAGGATAACATTCAGAGATCAGGAGGTAACCATCACCTAACCACACACCAGGTCGCTAGATGCTAACGGTTAAGTCAGATAGCATCAGAGATTCAGTGAATGAAAATTAATTAACCGTGCATGAGGTCATGAGATGCTAGTGGTTAAGTCAGTTTCCTTCTGAGATTCAAAGATAAAGGTTAACTAACCACTGCATCAGATCTCCAGATGCAAACAACTAAGTGCCAAACCTTCAGAGATTAAGACCCAACCATCAGATCAATATTAAGATCAAGGGCTCGGGTTAAATCTTAGAGAAAACCCATGGTTAAGGAAAAGGTTTAGAGATTTAGAGATACACTATGCAAGATGACCATGGTCAGAGCAGGGTCAAGCTTGAGTTTATTTGGAGACTTGGAAACTAAGGCATATCTCCAAGTCTCTAAGTAAACTATGGGTTAAGGAAATATTTTAGAGGATTAGAGACCAAGTTATATCCAAATCTCCAAGTGGACTAGGGTTGAGGAGAAGTTCTTAGGCTAGTTAAGAGTAGCAAATTAGAGCATGCCAAGTGTCTAAATCTGGTGCAATCTGGGCATAAAGAGGAAAAGGAGAAATTCCAAGGGAAGGAATGTGCACATGATTAAAAATTGAAAGGAATTAAAAGGTATAGTCTATGAAGAATATTAACAGGCAAATAAGATCAGATTTGCATACAAATGAGGTAAAATGCAAAGTTTAAAATAAAGTGCAAGATTAAAGTATTAAAGGCATAGTCTTTTCCTATAGTTTTCAGCAATATTTTATATTTCAAAGCTTGGATGAGAAACATTCATGGAGGATTTTCGCAGAGGAAAATGAAGTCTGATTTTGAAGAGAATGAAATCAGATTTGTAGAAGAGATAGTTGTTGGATAAGATTAGATTTCTTTGGTGGAGTCAGATTTTGGAAAAGACAAGTGAAATTAGATTTTTAAGTGTCCGATGGAGATCAAATTGTATTTTTATATCTTTTGAAGAAAGATCAAGTCAGGGGAGAATTGAAGGATAATAAAAAATCATATTTCAAGAAGGACAGATGCCAATCAGACATAATTTTTAGGGTTTCCTTCTTCTATTTGTATCCCTCTTTTCTCTTTTGCAAGGGTTCCTATTTTTTGCTCTATTTTGGGGGTTTCAGATTCCATTTAGTTTCTCTGCGAAAGTTCAGAGAAGGTTCCAAGTGTGGTACCTTTGTATATATTTTCCCTCTTCTATGCATATAGGGTGTTCTTGTATCCTTTCTATTTTAGGGAAGGACATCATTGTAATAGCTTGCTTATGAATGAAATTCAGTATTGTTGTTCTATTATCAAGTTGTCTCAATTAGGTTTTTGAATCATATAAAATAGGGCATCCAAGGTGTTTTAGTTTTGTCTATTGTAAATATTGCAATAGAGTTATTCAAGGGATATCATGATTTAGGATATGTATTCAGATATGTATGAGATGGGGTATTAAGAATATTCCAAGCTTGTCTTTTAGTGGATGATGATTAATGTATTGTCTAATCCAAGGTCTCTTCCAAGGGGAGGATTAAATTCTTTGAGTGAATACACAGGTGGATTCAAAAGTAGAACTTGATTGATAGGGTATGTCTTATTCAAGGCATATAGACATATCAGACTGTGTTTTTTTTTCTTTATTCATGATCTTCTTTGCAATGTTATGTTTGACTTTGTTTCCCATTGGATAAAGCACTTGTCTATGAAAGAATTGGGTGTACTTTAGAGATCCATTAATCAAAATATAATTGAAAATCATTTCCCTTTCATGTTGTTAGGAGTTAGGATTGCTCTAGTTTTTTAGACACACTCTATGCAAGTAGAATATTGCATAAGACTTGACAAAATATTGAGGTATTTGTTACCTAAAAGTTTGAAAACTATTCCATAGTTATATATCTGAAAGCTTGTATTTGTCACAAAGGAGTCATGTGTGTGTAGATTAGGTAATACCCACCTGAGTGATGTGGAGCTCAAAGTGAAGGAGGAGGTTTTATCTTCATTAATTAGACTATTTTGTTAGAATCAGGAGTTGGGAGTTATAGAGTTGGTCAGTTATTGATCTATTTTGATTCTAAAAGAAAAAGCTCTAACAAATTAGTGACTCCACTGGGGAAGTAATAGGATATCAAGTTTAAGATGATAATTTCCTTGCTTTGCTGAATCATCCCAGAGTCTGGTTGAAGAAGAGAGTCATGAGTACGAATATGAAAGTTGTTTCAGATCTTTGAGAGAAGGTATCCTAGACAGTGTGATTTTATTTGTAGCGAAAGGAAGAAATAATTATGTGACTTTGCTAGTTGGAGAAAACCTAGAATTAAAAGTAATTTTAAAATTTTCCTCTACAAGGAGGTGGTGACTCTGCAAAGAAAGAACCGGATGGAGCTACAAAAGAGGCTCTAGATCTTCCCTATGTCCATTCAAGAAGAAGTAAGAACAACAACTGCAATTTTTTGTCTAGGTAATCCTCTATTTTTATAAAAAATAAAATCCCCTTATAAAGTGAAGAAGTCACTAAGAAAAAAGGGAAAATTGATCTGAAGGTTTCCATACTTTTTTTTAAAGAGTTCATTTACCAATTTGGAAGTATGTTGTGGTTATGTAAAGAAAATGATTGCATTAAGTCAGATAAAATTTTATGACAGAATAAGTTGTTGTTAAAATGAATGGTCAAATGGAATTTCCACCTTTCATGGAGCAAGATATGTTTACTAGATCTGAAATTTATCAGTGGGATCGTGAAAGTGTTAATATAGAAAAATATATTTTATTGATAAATCAAAGAATCCAACAGAAATGCATGGTGATTTTAAGATGTGAAATAGGAGAGAGAAAAGAAGAATCAACACTTTTGTTTTAAGAGAAGTTTCATGAAGCTTATAATGAGCTTCCAGTGGGTGTTGATTTTCAACAATCCACATATGTCGAAATGTTTCTAGCTTAGTATGCCTGAATCAATTAGTTGGTCTGCATCCCTTAGAGAAGAAGCAATTGAACATACATTAGAATGGATAGATTCAATTGAGATATCAAAATCTAAAAATGTTGAGGATGCTAAATATGAATCTAGTTATCTAGATGATGCTGAGTCTACTTATGCTAAAAGTGTTGATTATGATGTTGAAAATGAAGTATATGAACAACAAGACGATGAAGATGAATCTGTAGTTTGGAATGTTTCCCTTGAGTCTATAGATTTTTCTTTTTCTCAGCATGAAGATGTAGATTTATTATTTTAGTTTAAAGAAATTATGTGTTAACATCAAGATGATTATTACAATGCAGATGTAAGTTGCTGCAGTGATTTATTTGCACAAGATGACACAAGCCAAGGGAGCTTGATCCTTGTTTCCAATGAGGAAGATGTATTCAACATTGAGCAAGAGACCAAAGAAAGTGAGAAAGAATTCCAATGCCTGCTAAGCAGTGAGAAAATATTAGACCTCTTAGCTATTGATTTTTAGAGGTATTCTTCTAAATATGACTCTAGAAATTCATGCCCAATGGATACATGTTTTGATGAAGATGATGTTAGTGAGGGCATGAAATGTGAAAAGTATGTTGAGTTTCCTTCTCCTATTTTTGAAGTAAATGATATGCAAGATAAGAGGACATATGATTGTGATGAATTTGTTTCTATCATGTATGATGAATATGAGGATATATGTACTAGTTTGGATGCAAATTTTCATGAACCTGATATCAGTGATTCTTGTTTAAGCCATGATGCTGAAGATAGTGACAAATCTGAATGTGTTTTCTCATATTTGCAAGTGATTAAAAAACCATTGACTGACAATGCTTTTCCATGTTTAAAAGATGCTGATAAGATTTTTGATCACCAAGCTACCCCTGATTTTATGTAGTCAATTTTTTGTTTTGAGGTATTCTACTTTAGTTTACAAAGTACTGATGTAAAATAATTGTGTTCTTTGGTGCAAACTAATCTCTAGTATGCAAATGTTTCCAGCCATGAGAGTGAGCTGGAATGTTTCTTCTTTTAGCAAGTCGGTAATAGTGAAGGATGTGATGTTTTGATATCACACAATGATCACCATTCACAACATGTTGGTGAGTTTTTTTTTCTAGGTGATGGTGAGTTTGTTGATTGTCTTTTGTTTTATATGCTGAAGGTGAATGGAAGCATTTTTTATCAGACACATGGAAACAATAGTTTCATCTTACCTTTGATTTATGGAGATGAGAATCATATGTTCGATAGAGGTCAGAGTTGATTTCATTTTTAGGGCTTCTGGCCTTTTGTAAATAGTTTCTGTGATTGTATAGTTCCTTTCCTTTCCCTTCAGTTGTGTGGTGTGTTTGCTTTCAATAAAGGGTTCCTAGTTTTTGAGTTGGAAAAGAGAAGAGAAAAGTCTATTTTTGTTTTCTGGGGTGGTATGCTTCTACCAATGATTATAAGGTTCTCTTCATGACCGCATGGGGTACATGTCCTTGGTCAGAGCCACTATTGGAACTCCAAAATTCTGGGTACATTTTGAAGTGACTATAATGAAAATTTCTCTAAGTGTAAGTTGCTTCCCTAAAAATTTTTTGTGAGAAGCCATGTTTGGCTGCAAGTAGCAAGTGATCTAATTTTTTTCATGAGATACCACTTGGAGAGTGTGTTTAGCACCTTTCACTTGGAAAATGTAATGGGTTTCAACTATTGGTTTTTAGTTTTGATGTGTTTTAAAGGTAGTCATTTGGAGGTGGTTACATAGATCTGGACTTTGCACTTATTCAGATCTTCCTAAGTGACCCACTTCAGAGGCTTGTATCTAATTCCTGGTTGTTAGTCAAGACATAAGGGTTTTTTAATTGTTTTGTAGGAATGGAAATGACTCTCTTTCCCCATTTTCAGACCCCTGTGAGCTCATTTGATAACTTTTCTTAAGCCATTCCATTTGCATTTTATTATGGTTTACCAAGTGTGAAGATGTAGATTTCTAAGTGCCTTACTTTGAGGTCCCACCATTTGTGCCCAGTTCAAAATATTGAAGAAGTGATTGTTCCCCTGCTTTGCAAACCTGGAATTGTACCACTTTGAAGAGTTTCAAACCTTGGTCAATCCTTTTGACCACTTTTCCTAGCTGATTCCAAATCTAGTTTCTGCTTTTTCACCGTGTTTAAGTTCAAAAAAGTGTTTAAGTGTTGACTTTGATTAGTTCATTTTTAGGGGGTCATTCAGTCAGTTTTCTAAAGTAGTTCTAGAGGCTACTCATAGTGTTTTCATTAAGATGAAAAAGTCCTAAAGGATCAGTGATGGTTTTCAATCAAATGTTTTATAATCCAATTACATAGTGGGCTATGTATTGGTCAAATTGGATCTATGCTCTTAAGAATTCTAACTGGAACGTAGATCTGATGGTGTGCCATGAGTACAAAGGTGGATGCACAGAAAAAGCATGTTAATTGCTTGGCCAATGTAATGTGCAAGTGTACAAAGGGAAGTGTTTGCAAAGCATTGAAGGAGACTAGTGTGGAGATTAAAACAAGAAGACATTATAAACAAAATAAGGAGTCAAAGGCCTTGGAAAAATTGCAGAGAAAATTCTATTGGTAGGTTTGATGTGTTGTGCGTGGGATGAAGAGAGGATGTCTGCGCAAGTTTAAGAAAGGAAAAAATGTTTAAACTCTCATACATAGGCATTTTGACAGGTGTATGACTTCTTAAGCCTGCACAACTTTCAGATGATGTTTAATATTTGTTTTATGTGAAAATATCTTGCGCAATGCATGGAATACATAAACAAAGGCTTTTGGAAAACTCTTAAATAAGTGCAGGTTATTGGTGTAAAATCTGGTCCCACAATGTTTTCTATTGTCTCTCCTAGTGCGCGCTAAAACTGGAAAGTTTTAAACACATAAAAAATCCAATTACACTTGGTGAGCACCAAGACACACACTACTCATGGAAGTTTTCAATGTGTAGTTGGGTTGTTGTGCGGATTGGCCATTGATTTCTCCTAGTCTTGCAACCTATTTTGAGCATGCGATGACCCAATTTGACCGTGCAACTTGGAGTCTTAGTGCCTAAGTTATTAATGGAATCTCCTTGGTCATTTATCCTTGCTTTGAACCACTTTTGTGCACCATCTACTAAGCGGCTGTGTGTTTTCTGGCCTTTCAATTGTCAGCTAAAATCATAGACTTTCATCTTGCATTATTTGGCACATGACATTCCAGCCTATGGAAAATTTATCGTACGATGATAATTTGCTCCACAATTTGGCACAGGAAGAAACTATTTGTGAAAATCTCCAAGAAATGTCATCATTTTTATACACGTAGGGTGTTTTGTTTGTATAATTGTTAGAGAACATTATCCCACATTGGCTAGAGAATGGTCTTGTATAATGTTTTTATACTCTAGCACTTACAATGTAAAATGAATAAGAGCCAAGAGGCCCATTGGCGGGCCCGTTGGTTGTAGGGGCCCATAATTTTGGGTACATAATGAAAGAGAGATTTAAACCATGAAGGACTTTATTCCCACATTGGTCCTAGAATTGAACTTTGAGGTGTTTAAAATGAAGAAGGCAAACATCGTGTATTGTGAGAAAGATTTGGAGGCTCTCCACGTGTGCGTAGATGGTGCCTTGGGAAGCATGCCTAGTTGGCCGATATGAAAATTTGGTGATGAGTTGGTAGACAAGTGGCATACATATGGTGCTAGATGCAGGGTGAAATGGTAGACAAGTGGCGGCAGGGTGTGAAGTCATGCAAGAAGACCGCAATTAAGGATAACATTCAGAGATTAGGAGGTAACCATCAACTAACCATGCGCTAGGTCGCTATATGCTAGCAGTTAAGTCAGATAGAATTAGAGATTCAATGAATGGAAATTAAATAACCATGCATGAGGTTGTGAGATGCTAGTGGTTAAGTTAGTTTCCTTCTAAGATTCAGAGATAGAGGTTAACTAATTGTTGCGAAAGATCTCCAGATGCAAACAACTAAGTGCAAAACCTTCAGAGATTAAACCCCAATCGTAAGATCAAGATTAAGATCAAGGGCTCGCATTAAATCTTAGAGAAAACCCATGGTTAAGGAAAAGGTTTAGATCTTCATAGATACACTATGCAAGATGACCATGGCAGAGTAGGGTTGAGGTTGATTTTATTTAGAGACTTAGAGACTAAGGCTTATCTCCAATTCTCTAAGTAAACTAGGGGTTAAGGAAGTCTTTTAGAGACTTAGACACCAAGTTATATCAAAATCTCCAAGTTGACTAGGGTTAAGGAGAAGTTCTCAGGCCAGTTAAGAGCAGTGAATTAGATCATGCCAAGTATCCAAATCTAGTGCAATCTAGGCATAAAGAGGAAAAAGGAGAAATTCCAAGGCAAGGAATGTGCACAGGATTAAAAATTAAAAGGAATTAAAAGGTATAGTCTGTGTAGAATATTAAAAGGAAAATAAGATTATATTTGCATACAAATGAGGTAAAATGCAAAGTTTAAAATAAAGTGCAAGATTAAAGTATTAAAGGCATAGTCTTTTCCTATAGTTTTCATAAATATTTTATATTTCAAAGCTTGGATGAGAAGCATTAATAGAGGATTTTCTTAGAGGAAAATGAAATAAGATTTTGAAGAGAATGAAATGAGATTTATAGAAGAGATAGTTGCTAGATAAGATCAAATTTCTTTGGTGGAGTCAGATTTTGGAAAAGACAAGTGAAATCAGATTTTGAAGTGTCTGATGGAGATCAGATTGTATTTTTAGATCTTTTGAAGAAAGATCAAGTTAGTGGAGAATTGAAGGATAAAAAAAATCAGATTTGAAGAAGGAAAGATGCCAATAGGACATAAGTTTTAGGGTTTCTTTCTTCTATTTGTATCTCTCTTTTATCTTTTGTAAGGGTTCCTATTTTTTGCTCTATTTTGGGGGTTTTATATTTCATTCAGTTTCTCTGTAAAAGTTCAGAGAAGGTTCCAAGTGTGGTAGCTCTGTATATATTTTCCCTCTTCTATGTATATAGGGTGTTCTTGTATCCTTTCTATTTCAAGGAAGAACATCATTGTAACAACTTTCTTATGAATGAAATTCAGTATTACTGTTCTATTATCAAGTTGTCTCCATTATGTTTTTGAATCATATAAACTAGGGCATCCAGGGTGTTTGAGTTTTGTCTATTTTTAATCTTGCAATAGAGTTATTCAAGGGATAAGTATGATTTAGGATATTTATATAGATATATATGATATGAGGTATTAAGGATATTACAGACTTGTCTTTCAGTAGATGTTGATTAATATATTGTCTATTCTAAGGTCTCTTCCAAGGGGAGGGTTAAATTCTTTGAGTAGGGAGTTGCATTTTTGAATACACAAGTGGATTCACAAGTAGAACTTGATTGATAGGGTATGTCTTATGTAAGGAATATAGACATATTAGACTATATTGTTTTCCTTTATTCATCATCTTATTTGCAATGTTATGTTTGACTCTGTTTCCCATTGGATAAGGCACTAGTCTATGAAATACTTGGGGTATTTTAGAGATCCATTAACCATAACATAATTGAAAATAATTTCCCTTTAACATTGTTAGGAGTTAGGATTTCTCTAGGTTTCAGACATACTCTATGAAAGTAGAATATTGCATAAGACTTGACAAAATATTGAGGTATTTGTTACCTTAAAGTTTGAAAACTATTCCACAATTATACATCTGCAAGCTTGTATTTGTCACAAAGGAGTCATGTGTGCAGATTAGGTAATACCGACCTGAGTGATGTGGATCTCAAAGTGAAGGAGGATGTTTTATCCTCATTAATTAGACTATGTCTTGTTAAAATCAGGAGTTGGGAGTTATAGAGTTGGTCAGTTATTGATCTATTTTGATTCTGCAAGAAAAATCTCTAACAGGTCTTATGTTTGGTTTTTGGTTTTATTTTTGTTCTATATTGATGACATTTTGAATTCCACTCATTTTGAGCTATCTTAGGCATCCATCAGATTTGTCTAGCTGAGGTTATTAGGGTTTTAAGCGTACTGCATGTGGGGTTTTTTGCCTTATTGCACGTCTTGGTTAAAATCCCTTAAAAGTGGAATTTTTATTGCTAATTGTACAAATTAAAGATATCATTTATATGTAAAGTGGATTGTAAATGCCACTTTAAAATTTCACATCATTTTGAAATTTTTTTACATATAGTTTTAATGGTTTAAATATGTAGTGGTAGACTTTTTAAGTACTTATGCATATTATTATTAAAATTATAAGGTTACATGTAAAATGAGCAATTTAGTGGGAGTTTTGTTTGATATTGCATATAATCATAATGCAAATCATGTTTAAAAGTCCACTAACAAAGAAATTTAAGCTTGAAGCATGGGTGTGAGATTTTTAAAGACACTTCCATATGAGACATATTGTTTAATATGCATAACTTTAATTAAACACTCCATTTTAATTAATGGTGTGTTTTTGAAAAGGGTTACATGTTATTTTAAAACTTGTTTTTGTCTTCTAAAAGTCCTAAAGTGGAACAATCCAAACCAAATGCATAAGTGGCAAATTTATGAGGAAAGGCATATGTTTTCCCTTCAAAAAAGATCATTATTAATCAAAAGGTAATGAATTTAATCTCAATTGCGTAGTGCAATTACATGTTATCCTAAAACATGTATTGCGTCACTTAAAACCCATTTTGGATTTATAAGGCAAGGTGTCAATTTCGCCAGGATTGGAAACAAATTAATGGAGCTATGCTTTTGGCATGTTTCTATGTCTTCTGTAACACATAAACAACCACCTTTGGGCTCATTTTTGGTGTTTTTAGATTGGGAAACTAAATATGATAGCTTTGGAGCAAGTGGTGAGGAGTGCAAAGGTACCTACAAGATTCTCCTAGGGAAAATAACTAACCTATTGTTTCTTATATAAAATGGTGATATTGAGAAAAATAAAGGATGATGAGAATATTTTTTAGATTGCAAATAGAGAATTTAAGCTTTACATTGCTGGAAAAAGGAAGAAGGCACTCTTAAAGAACTATCAAATAGTGGAGAAAATATTTGTGTGGTCATGATTATCACAGCAATTTGAACAATGTAAGATTCATTGATGGTATGGTTTTGTTCAAAAGGAAATAGAGTAGTTGTGAGTATAAAATGAGAGCATGACCTTAAAGATTCAAATAAAAAGTGAGGTTTTGAAGACAAGAGATCTAGATGAAGAATGGTAGAGATTCAGGAGCATTCATGATCTTGCAAATTTTGGTCTTCAAACGTAGTTTCAGAATAATTTGTCATTAATAGGTTTCAAGAGACCAAGACAATTTTGAAACAAATCAAACAAGGGATAGATTGATATTTTTTTCATATAAGTGATACTATTTGTTTCAAAGTTGATATTGTGATGAAATGTCATAATACAAGTAATAGATTCGGCAATAAACAAAAATCTATCATGAAGTTCAAAAGATAGTTTAAGCATAGAACACAAAGAATAGCTCACGTAATAGTAATTCTTTAAGGGTCTTCATGTGGTCATAAGATAATGATGGAAATAATATTTAAAAATGACAATCATACAAGAGATTCATATGAAGCTAATGGCTTAATGATGATGAAAAGGACTTGACATTAAAGGCATGATAATCTATGATAACCCAAAACTCATAGTTTCTTGGTTATGGTTTTAGGTATTTAATGTTCTTCCCTCAAAATATGAATCAAGTCTTGCACAACATGTTGCAAGAAGTTCTTCGCCTTATTTAACAAGTTGCAGCTACTAATATTTTCTCCACAATATTGAAATTTTGTGTCACAAGTGATATGAAAGTTCTTCCAAAAGTTTCAAGTTTCTTACTAAGCTTTGAATTTTTCAGTCATAATGATAATTTCAAATTGTGTATTGCAAAAAGAAAGTTCTTCTCACAAAATGATGTTCTAGTGGAAATTTCTTCCCCTTTATATGAAAACTATAACAAATAATTTATTCTCCTTAAATAATGAATATTTGTGTTGTAAGAGGAAAAGTACTTCCCATAGGGTCGTGAAAAAAGTGATCTTCCTCAAATTTGGCTCTTTAAAATATGACATGTGGTGTTCTTCCCAACATGTGATTAGGTTTCAAAATCTTAATTACAAATTCCAAGGTTGCAAAAGCAATTGAAGCAGGAATAACTGTATGAAGGAGACATACAAAGAAATGATGAGAGATTCAATGATTTCTGACATAGAATACTTTCAATACTGAAATGGTCATGAAAAGGTTCTCTCTCAATAGCCACCATTATGATACAGAACAATTAAAGATGCAGTTTCATATTACAGTTCATGAGGCTTTCATCAAACCTAGACACATCACTCCCAGAGCATCGTGTAGTAGCATGAAGATCAACAAAAGATGATGCAAATAGATTTTGTGTCTTGTCAGCCATTTAGAATATTTTCATTTTTTAATTTTGATTTGATAGATTACATGTAATGTAAAAACAATTTGTAATTGCATGTGATAGTATCATGTGCAAAGTTGTTCCATGTAATCATTTTGCAAGTGCTTTAAGCCTTGTAGCATTGAATAAGTCAAAGTTAGTTAGTTAATGATAAGTATTGAATCAGTCAAGGTGGTTAAGGGTTTCCCCTTTCCTCTCCAAATTTCTCTCTCCTCTTTTCCTATATAAAGGAGTGAGATCTATTGTATTTTCTATCTTTTGGCAATGCAATAAAATTCTGCTAGTTTGTATACACACTCTGAGACTTTGTGCTTAGAATGTAAATCAAACTGCTTTCAATAAAAAGGGGAAACTTTCTCTAAAACTTTGTGTTGATTCAAGGTGTTATGTGATGAAAATTTCTAGATATTGATTGTGAGTTTTTGAGTTTTTCTCAAAAGGGGTTTGAATTCAATTGTTTAGACTTTGAGCTACTTATTGCATTCAGAGCTAATTTAAAATTTTGAAGACTTTGTGTTGCTGATGGAAAAATTGTTATAGATAGAAGTGGCTGAAATAACTTAAATTTTAAGACTTTAGGCTTCAGTGATATGTGTTTATTTGTCAAGAAAGAGAATATTCAGTGAAAGACTTTGTGTTATTCTATTTTCATAATCATCTTTCAAAGTAAGTACAAGAGACATTGTGTTCCTATTTTTTTTCAATTATTATAAGTCAACCATTGTCTTAAGTGTTGTTCTTATGTCAACGCTTAAGCCACTGGTATTATTGTAGCAATAGGAATTTTTTGTATTTCAATTTAGTTTCTGTTGAAACCACCTACGGTATGAAGGGGGCCTCCCCTATTGCTGAGAGGAGAAAGAAATTTCACACATTATTGTCTAAAGTTCCAATTTTGCCAAGTTGTAGTCTTAATTACTTGCAAAATTTTTAGCCAACACTATTGAAGGTTATAAAGCATACATCCATTCAAGATCTAATATTAGAAAGTGTAGATCCATGATTTTATGATTACATCCCTGATTCTACATCTCAAGCATACACATACAAGCATATTCATGGGTTTGATAGATCTTAATATCCTTCCACAAGGGTTATACATACAAGGTGAATACTCACATTTATATTTTTTACATTTACTTCCCTTTATGCAATCCCCCTTTCATTTCAATGGTGATTCCTATATAGTGGTTTGACCAAGGCAACCCCCTTTCCAAAACATTTCCCTTTTTTTATCTATGTGCAGGAAGAGGTAACATAGATTTTGGAATCTCAATCACAGTCATAGGCACCCTAAAAATTTCATCAAATTTGGATTTAAAAGGACTAGGTCAAAATTATGGAACATTGTCTGGGATTATCTCGTCCAGGTTGACCTCATCTTAAGAGGATGATATTTTTAAAGAGAGAAGTTACAGACATCAGAATCCTAGATCTGGAGTTTCATTGGGTTCTGACACCTCTGCAACAATCAAAATTAGATCTGAAGGCCCATTTTCCTCTTCTATCTCCAAGGTGAGTCCATTCTTACTATTTCCTTCCTTTCACTTACTTTTATACATCAAATGTGATATTATATGTTAGTCTTTTATCATTTCATTTATCAATCTTGCTAATTTTACATATCACATTATTTGAATTACATTAATGGGAAAGAAACCCCAATTTCCCACTCTCTTAGATCTTGCATTAGCACCCCTTTATCCATTTTGGGTTGTGCTAATCTTATTTATTTTTGGGTGAGTGGTTGGGAGAACACCATCCCCTAATATAATTTATAATTTGGTGAGTGATCATCATCTTAGCATTGCTCACCATTTTATATTGTCCAATATATATATATATATATATATATATA
>MU227492.1:556368-574166 GCA_018584345.1 Thuja plicata | reverse complement strand
TACTGGGGCTACTCCTTTTTCCCTTGCATATGGTGCTGAAGCAGTGTTACCTTTGGAGGTTGAGATTCCTTCACTTTGAGTCTCTCTCCATGGTTTAGTTACAGATGAAGACTACCACGCCATGAGAATTCAAGAGTTAGAACTTCTAGATGAAAAATGTCAAGCATCATTTGACCATATGAGGGTCTATCAAAAGTGTATGTCCAAAGCCTTCGACAAAAAGGTTCACCCTAGAGAATTCCAAGTAGGAGATCTTGTCCTACATGAAAATCCTAAGAATCAATAGCATAGAGATCAAAAGGGTAAATTTGAACCTAATTGGCTTGGACCTTACATTATCATAGCAGCTTTTGGGATAGATGCTTATTTACTATCTACAAAGGAGGGAGAACAACTCTCTGATCCTATCAATGTTTTGCACCTGAAGAAGTTCTATCCATGATGCCCGTTCTGTCTGGGGGCATCCTTTTGTACATATTATTGATCCTAAAAAAATCCAAAAAAGATATATTTTCAAAAATTCTAAAAATCGGAAAATGTCCTAAAAAAATGATCATCTTAGTGAAAACCTAGCAATAGGTGCTTTGATGTATTTCAAAAAAATTATATATTCCAAAAAAAAAAAAAATTCAAAAATTCAAAAAAAAAGAAAAAGTGCCTTGGTGAAAACCTGGAAATAGGTGCCTTGGTAGTAAAAATTCAAAAAAAATATAAAAAGTCCTGAAAAAAAAATTAAAAAATTAAAAAATTGCAATAAAATCCAAGTGGTGAAAACCTGGAAATGGGCACTACTTGAGGCCTTTGCACCCCTATTTCTTAGCACATGTCCTCGACACTTAGCCTCTCTCCATCATGCCTTGTCCTTGTTGCCTTGGTTTGGAATTGGTCTTTGTCTTTGTCTAGGGGGCATAACTGTATTATCTTTGGTCTCTTGGATGCGTTTGTCTTTAGGACATCTCGCAAACGGTGTTTTTCAACACCACCCAAACTGTATTTTTCAATACAACCCCTGACATCGAGTGTTTCTTTTTTTAACACTTATCAGTTTGGTCTTATCCTATTTTTTCATGTGGTCTTACCCGCTTGCAAGCATTCGATCTTTATCCTCGAAACTCAGTTTCAGTTAACACACTTAAATTTTTAAACACAACACTTAATGCTTGAGCTATGTCATGATCTTTTTTTGTGTGCTAACTGTTATTGATTTTCATTGAGTTTCCTTATCTACTAAGTCTCTCCATGATGCATAGCTAGAGGACTTGGGGCATGGGACATGTTTTTATTTGCTTTCTGCTTTATGCTTCACTATTTTTGCACAACCGTTCTACTGGTCATCCTGGCCTCTATGCCTTGATGCGAGCATGGTTTTGCTATATTAAATTGGGTAAGCTAACATCACAATCATCTTGACCTTTATGTCTTTGATGCTTATGTTAGACTCTTTCCACATTTAAAATATGATATACATCACATTCATATTTTCATAGTTGCGCTCGTGACTAGTGATGGTTGTGTGATGTTTCTGATATAAATCACATTCATATCTTCATAGTTTCACTTATGACTAGTGATGATTGTGTGATTTTCCAATGTCCGTTAATAATGGCCCAATGATGAAAATAAGTTCCTTTACATTCTCTTATGAATGATGAACACAAAGATCCTATGTTTGTTGCTCTATTGCAAGTACACCTTTGCATTTTCATGTAGCTTGAATTGTTAGACTTCATGTTAGTTTGCATTTTCAGGCTGCATTATGAGTTTGAGAGGGTTTCCTTCAACTTTCTTATGGAATTTTAATCAACTGTGATCATGTTCTGATCTTCATTTCCTTATCTTCTTTCATGATCTCAATCAAAATTTTCTATCTTAAACAGTTGATTAATTTTGGGGCATTCTTTTTCTTAAGGAAAATTCTCTTTCTTCTCTCTATTTCTTTCCACCTCTTCCAAACTTCTATCTTCTATTCACTTTAACCCCACTTCTTCTTCTTCTTCTTCTTCTTCTTTTTCTTCTCTTCTAATTCAACCATGCGGCATAATATTTCATGCTTGATGATCTACCTTGGTTTTGTGATCTTTATATCTTTCATCTTACGTCAAGAACCTTATCTTTAGTTCGATTTGATCAAATTTATCAATTTATTGTTTCTCCTCTATCTCATTTTGATTTTGATCACGAGGGGGCAGTACCTATCAAACTTCAATCTTTGATTTAGCTTTATCAATTATATCATTCTTACTTGAGATTCTTATCTCTAACATGTCAATTACTTATTTCAGTGTTAACTTTGTCTTTTTTCAATTGTGTTTATTTGTGTCCTTATGTGTTCCTGAATTGACCACATGTCTGGGTTGTTTTGTGATCCCAAGTCGACCTCACACTTCAAATACATTCTTTGACTACATGTGTTCCCGTGTCAACCACACATTTGTCAAAGAGGGGCAAATGTATGCACCCTAAAATGGTCGCCTAGACTTTGGGCCCCATTTATCATTTTATCAATTTATCAAATTTTCTGAATCAATGCTTTGGAACATTTTCAATTCAAATCAATTTCCTTGATCAAATTGTAATTAATTCAATTATTCAATTATTTCAAATATTTCCTAAGGTTTGATCATTTTTTATTTAATTAAAAAGATTTAATCTCCCTTTTAATTAAATTCCTCTTATTTAATTAAATTCAATTTCCCCCATTTAATTAAATAAAATTCTTCTAATTTATTTAATTGAAAGAAAACCCCTCTTTTAATTAAATAAATAAAAATCCCCACTTAAAGCACTTTATTTGTTGAAAAAGAAAATGAATTAAATTAAAAATTAAATAAAAATCCCTTTTTCATCACATCTTCCTAAGTGGTGGGATTTTTGCCTCTTAATCATTGCCTTTGATTTTTGCCTCTTAATCTCAATCATTCACTTTCCTTTAAAAGGAGATCTCTCCTCATTTTCATATCATCTTTTTCATAGTATTGTTATCATGTAGGTTTGGAGAGCAATTTTGGAGGAGCATTTGAGCATTTGAGCTTGGATATTGCAACTTCTCTCTTCTTGTCTACTTCTTCTTGCATTCATGACTACTCATGTAGATTAGATTCATGTTTATTTCCATAGATGAATCTTACATTTGTATTTCCTTTCATAGATTTAGCCATGCATTTTTATCATTTAGATTAATTCCCTTTCATGCATTGTTATCATATAGAATAGATCTCATTTTCATGCATTTGAATCTCTCATTTCATGGTGTACTTGTATAGGTACTAACTAGGTCAATCTGAGGGCCTCCATTTCACACCTTTGCACTATATGACTAGAGAGCTATGGATCGATATTTGAGGCCTCATTCTTGAGCAACCTTGGATGGAATGATTCATAGAAGTGTGTCAATATTTTAGCACACAATTGTAAGTTGTATGTTTTTTTGTCATCAGTATCAAAGAAAGGGGGAATTTGATATGTACATCACCTCAGTTAAAAGGAGGAAATCATATGTATAGTGGAAGAAAGGGGAAATAATGTACTCACAGAGAATAAATAGTATACATGTACATATACTTACACTATACCGATGCACACAGTAAGGGGGAGTCATATTATGACAAGGATATAAACATGGTGTATACATACCAAAATAGTTTAGTATTATGCACATATCAATTTTTGATACTAATGTCAAAGGGGGAGATTAAAGGCATTATATTTTTCCATTAGTATACTTAGAGAAAAACATGATCTGCACCATCGGTTTACTCTACATCGATAGATAGGGCACAACACTATCTGATAGCAAGGTTACCCGACAAACACTATTAAGTATTATCCAATGAAAAAAAGGTAAAAGATACCCAACGATTAACAAAAGTTCTACCTGATGGAATAGAAAAGAGAGAAACCCAACAGATACAGGGAACTTCATGAACATTTCAGTCAAGGAACGCTGACAAACTGCAAGTTCTAACTAACGACCAAGAACCGACAGTCAGTTACATCTCGCAAAAAGTGGATCTGACTTTCCACGTCAGATAAATCACTGAAGTTGTATTTATAACTTCTTGATTTGATTTTAAATCAATTATGTGTGGGTGAAGAAATGTAATTGTTATTGTTTTAATTAGTTTTACTATTTTAAAACATGCAAACTAAAGGTCAAGGTTAAGTTGTAAACCTTGGATCTGAGAGTTAACATTGTAATACGTGAATTCCAAGATAGGTCAAATGCTTGTATAAATAGATGCTCAATCCATTGTGAAAAAGTTGTTGATCAATGAAGATAATAGCCACAGAGAGAAAATAAAGACCAGATAGAGAATTCATGCAGAAGAACACAAACAGATTCAAATCAGTTTTCAAGAATAGAACAGAGGCTACCGACAAGCAGAGAAAAGGTATTCATCAATCACTTAAGGTGATATTATTATTGTAAAAGCTTTAATGGATCTATAAATCAACAATAGTAGATTGCATATAGTCAAGTCAACATTTGTACTCATTATAAAAAGTGTAGTACACTAATGAAATCCTTTCAAGAAAGGTGGGCTTAACCGTCCTATTGTAAATCTCATAACTAAGTGGACACTTAAATTAGTGTTGCTAAATCTCTCAATAGAGTAGATCTTAATAGGTCTCCATATTAATACTCTTAATAGGATAGATCATCAGAAGTGATCAAAATTGTAAACCTTAACTGGCTCCCTTCCATTCTGCAGATAGTGAAGTTTTGTGGGTGCCATCACCACCGTAGTTTTTACTTCCTAATAGGAGTTTTCTGCGATAACATATCTTGTGTTATGTGTTTGTCAATTTCATGAATATTTATGTGAATGATTGAAAACTATTAAAGATTATGAACAAACAAAATATACATAAGAAAGAATAACAGTAATGGTTGGTAAATCAAAATTGAAAGATTACTAATGATGAATTGTGTTAGGTGTTAAAAGTTTTAGAGGAACTGATTCACCCCTCTCCTCTCAATACTGCTTCCCATTAATTCCAACAACAACAAGTGCTAATACATGAACTATTCATACCTCCAAGGTATTAAAACATAGAAAGTGAATCCCAAATCATTAGCATATACAACCTTAACATGCAACCGCAAGCTTCAAGTGAAATATATGCCACATACACATCAAGAAGCTCCCACTACACATGTGATGTCAAATCTGGAATGAATCCACAAAAAAACATCACATAGAAGTGTAAAAATATACATATAGTATCAAGAACATCATAATGATCCACACTTGCAACCCATAAAGCAACATACTCTCCCACAATATGTCACCATCCTCCCAAATAATATAAACATGAAACTCATGGAAGAAATCATATAATAAAAATATAAAACATCAGAACCAATAACTTGCAAGCACAACTCTCACAAAAAGTCTCCAATTCTCTCCCATGTTCTCCACAGCCAACAAATGAAAAATATAAAAGGAACCACTATGTAATCTCCCACATGAAAAACATGAACAAAATAAGTGATCACAAAACTCCAACCAATCCCAAATCCAATGTAAGTCAAATCAAACATCTAGGAAGATAATCAAGACCAAATACAGAAACATTGCAAATAATAAACTATATCATGTCCTTTTACATACACCTCTAATGCCAACTGTGTGAAGTATGATCTCCTCCATAGAGCCCTAAAAAAAATCCATAACAATACTTAAATTGCAATCAACCTCTTTAAGACAAACAAACATATAAATCATGTAATCAACATGAGCGTAAGCCTCTAACAAGAATATGAAACTAATACCACTCCTAGTCCAAGGAACATGCCCTATAATCCATATCCAAAAATCAATCATAATGTTATAATCATAACAACATAAATACACAAGGAGATAACTAATGACATACCACCTCTCAAATGAACCCTCCAGAACTAGCTCACATCATAGCTCAAGATCAAAAACTATGAAATATAAGAAGAAACATAATGTACCTGAAAGGAACAATGGGAAATACCTCTCAATTAGTAAACTACCAAGTAGATGAGGAGTGGGGAATGAGAATGCTAATCAAGATATACAAGTCTCCAAGAATAATCCAAGAACAGTCTCCTCTCAAGTCCATACTAGGTGAATACTCATTGATCTTCCTTTTAAAACCATCAACTATCCCAACATACACATCTCTAATCACAAGATAAAATCATCATCACGTAAGTCTTCAAGTATCCATGAGTACCTATAGCCAATCAATCATTGCCAAACTCCAAATGCAGCACATCACTACCATGAAGTATCAAGCAAATGTTAAATGTAGTCAATACCAAGAAACTAAACCAAGATCAATTCCATGACTCCAACCATGGAATTAGGAACATAAAAATGACAACATAATATAAAGCATCTCATCCAAAGAGATAAAATTCTCCACATAAACATGCCAAATAACTATACCATGCCAAAATGCTAAACTAGTATAGGGATTATACAATCACATAATAGAAACCATAATAATGTATCAAATGAAAGCATTAAACCACACTATTACTAAGGACCCCTTGAGTCCTAAAGATGTCAACATCTCCAATCACATGAAGGTACCAACTCCAACCAGTGAACCAAAAAATTTGTCAGACCCTTTTGTAGCAAGAGGATCTAACACATCCTCCAAAATCTACAACACTAAAGAAGACCATCCATCATCCAATGGTGAATCTACATCACTACCAACAACTCCAATTGAATTGTAGTAGCAATTCACACATAGCATCACAAAAACCATCTCCTACATGAAGATCATACATGCCTAAACATATAAAATTTATAAGTCAATCATATCAAGTGAAACCAAGAGCTTCAAACCAATAAGATACATACAACCACCAACAACCACATATCAGGAATTAATCATACACTGCCACATCACCATTTTATGAAGCTCACACTAAAAGTGCAATCAATAAATAAAAAATCTTTCATGAAATCATGATAAACCACATGATACAATTGCCAACACGAATTATCTAGGTACCATAAACATCATCCATCCTCTCATCTTAGAGTAAAAAATCCAATACACATATGACCATAGATAATGCCAACTAAAAAAACTTGTATAACCACTAAATCAAACCTGGTGAATATAGAGATTCCATATCTAAATCATCTCATTGCAATCAATATGCTTCATATCCTGCTAATCACATAACTTATAGATCCAATCATTAAACATAAAAACTCATCATCACTTCAATAATCCTATAGACCAAATGACTCAAACACCAAATCAACATCCAATCTGATTTTCCAAACATGTCCACAAATATGTCCATAGTCAAGTAACTAATAAGAATCAAGGAGATAAACAACAACCTCCAAATATCAAACCAAATATCAATCAACATGATCATGTTGGAAAAACATAAACATTCATACCCATGATATCATTATCATCACAATCATTGTTCCCATACTAAACTATCACCCACATGAGACTCCAAATTCTAAACCATGTCCTAATATTAAAGACAACTTGTGTACCTATCACAGTCAAAGAAAAAAACTCTACAAACACTTGTAACCTTGTATGAAGAAGCACCAAATCTAGTAATAATTTGTAGCATCATGAATATCTCATAGAGATATGTACTCCCTCATGTTATTATCCCTTAACTCATCTGGATGTACTCATACTCACACCCAGAATCTCAGGTACCAACAAGTGAACAAATAAGTACACAACTCTCAATACCCATCAAACTAATCAAATAACAACACCAACTCAAAGTACACTAAACATTCTCTCCAACGCATATTTAAAATAAAAAATTTGATTTTGTATGCAAAAGATATGACCAAAACTGTGTACATGGAAAATATATATCTTCCAAGCTCAAAAAATATTACAAAATGCAAAAATCACTAAAATAAACTAGTACCAAAGTAAAGTGCTCAGAATCAAATTTCCAACAAGTACAAAAAGTCTAAAAACTGACATCCATAGAAAACCTTATATCCCTCTGAAGCAAAACAACCTCTTACGCTATGTACAAGACAACTAGTATGCATGTACTTAAATTTTTTTCCATTATGCCTCAAATTCCATCTTTCAAATTTTGAATAAAAGTATGGGGTCCCTACTAGACACTCCCCAAAAATACTAGGTGGAAATTCCAAATATTAATAATGAGAAATAAAATATTAAATTATAAACATGACATTAAAAATATATAATATAATAAGTTTTATTTTAAAACTTTGCCAATATTGATTTATCAGTGGCGAGGGTCTTGCCGGATGGAGTAGGCAAAGCCAGTACTCACCGGCTAGCGATAGGGTACCCTGGTAGTAGTCCCTGTTGGATAGTATAAGGGGGGAGGGGGGTTGAGGGGTGGTGACCTGCACCCCCCAAAAATAGTTTTTTGCTCTTTAAAAAAATTCAAATGCCCCCCAAACATGCCTTTCGACATTAAATTATTTTTTTTTTAAAAATTTGTTGCAAGGATGATTTTTAATAGCAATGGGGAATTTTAATTTTTATTCTGCAGACTTTCCTTGGTAAAATTTGATGGGCACAAACTAATTTTTTTTGCATCTAATTCAACTTTCACCAAACATAGGAAAATTTTATATCAAAATTCACCCAAAAGCCAACCCGGATCTAATGGGGATATTTTTTTTCTTACAGGAGGTTATTTTTGAATAATCTCCCAAAAACCCACATTTAAATGAACATCCAAAAAATGTTTTTGACCAAAAAAATTTCATGCCCCAAATTTGCAAAACCCATCATAATGGAAAATCCAAAACCCCCACTTCTACAATAAATAACCCACAAAGATCATATATCTTGCCATGCATTTTATTCTTTCATGCATTCTTATTCATTCGCACCTAAAGTTATAACAACCAATACCATGTCTTTGATACCACTTTCAAGGAAACTTGAAACCAACTTTATGACAATTTCCACACAACCCATAATAGATCTTATGCAAATAAAAACTCAGAATCCACATGCAAGAGTATAGACAACTAAATTAAAAAAATGTGACACAAGATATACCCTAGGAAAATCCTCATGAGGGAAAAATCCAACTTCCAAAAATATCTATCATCCATGTGTTATTTAGCAATGTATCCATTATAATACACCATGAAAGTTCTTGAAGCCCTAGCCATAAACAAGCATTCTATGTGACCAAGCATGAAACCACACATCACATGTCATGCTTCCAACCTCCACAAATGTGAACTTGGATAACCTCAATGACTACCCTTGTGGTTTCTTTTATGGAAACAAACTCCCACAAAATGACTAAGTGGTATTACATAAACCATGTTCTACCAAACCCCCCTTTAACCCACATTCAATATTGGGTACATTATTTAATAATTTTTCCAATATTAAATAGTTACATCAAATAATATTACAATGTTACAATATAAATCATCAAGTGGTACCAGGAATAATAGTCTAAAAATGAAGATGGGTTGATATTCTGCTCTGCAAAATCAGTTACTCTCTCATGGTGAAAAAAAATTGCAATAAACATCTAGAAGATAAGCAAGTAGTAGCAAAAATACCAAATGAGATTGCAATCAATCTTTCTAATGACATTGAAGAGGAAAGAGGGATCTAGGAAGAACATGCTCTCATTGGGAAGGTAGTTGGTCCCAAGATGTCCAGACATCATATAAAAAATTGGATAATTTGCAAATGGAAAAACAAATTGGTTACCAAATTTCTGCTCAAAGGTTTCTTCATTTTAGTATTCACATAGGGAGAAGATAGCGATAACATCATGCATAAATAGAAATGGTTCCTTGATGGGCATCACTTGTACATCCAGCCATGGATTCCCAACTTTAATCTGGTTCCACTTGCAGTCTACAATGACCCAATATGGATTAAACTATATAATCTTCCCATAGAATTTTGGGGAGATAAAAGTGTAGATAAAATTCAAAAAACTCTTGGCACTCTCCTTGAAATAGATTTAGAAATCATCAAAAATAATTTATATTCATTTTCTAGAATAAAAATCACCATAGTCAA
The DNA here is from genome assembly GCA_018584345.1 of Thuja plicata. Taxonomy (NCBI): domain Eukaryota; kingdom Viridiplantae; phylum Streptophyta; class Pinopsida; order Cupressales; family Cupressaceae; genus Thuja; species Thuja plicata. The sequence continues at coordinate 564,137 of MU227492.1, read as the reverse complement.
AACGATTCTAAAATATATCCTTCTTGCTATGGTAGAGGGATACTGGAACCATCAATTAGAAATTGATGAAAAAATCTCCCTATGTAGCATATGTGGCAGTAAAATTCATTCTCCAAAAAATTGCACGTTGTTTTTCAGAAGATCCTACAACAAATTTCCCTAAAAACCCCAACAAAAATAGGTTGAGTAATTGAAAGTTCCACATTAAGAAGCTAGATCAATTCTTATGGACAAATAATCCCAACTGTTAACCAGTAAGGAAAAAACTTTAGCTCAGAATGTTGAATCTACTCAACACTTATCCCCTAATATTTCTTCGAATGAACCTACGTCACCTTTGATAGAGAAAGTTGATGCATCTACCAACTTAGATGCTAATTCTAAAATTGCTTCAAAAGCAGAAGAAGATTTAAGAGACGAATTGGAAAACCTTGACCCTATATGCATTAGCCAGTCAGCCAAAAAAATTCTTGATAGAGCCAAAATGCAAAGAGGAATAAAAAGCAACAAACAAGTCAGAGAAGAAAGAGCTTCAAAGAAATGTATCATCAGTGTGTTAGAAAACCTTTAAAAAACTAAAGGAGAGGAATCCTCCCTTGGTAAGAAATTAAAATCCTAACTTGGAATGGTAGGGGACTAACATCCCCTAACAAAAAATGTTTGGTCAAAAGAGCTATTGATAAACCCAATTCTGATATCATCTTGCTACAAGAGACCAAGCTATGTGGTGAAAGGGCTTTATAATTTCCGAAGTTGTGTTTTAAATGGGATGATTATTTTCAAGATGCTAAAGGAACATCTAGTTGTTTGGGAATTCTGTGGAACCCTAGTACAATTAAATTCCTCTCATTGGTTTCCCCTGATAACTGGATGGCATGTCATATCTCTCATTCTTCATTGGATTTTCCAATTGTCAATGTATAAATACCAACAAAGAAAAAATATAAAGCTAAGTTTTGGATCGATATCTCCAACTTCTCCTAAACTATGGACAAGGGTAAAATCATTCTCGGTGGTGACTTCAATGCTCTTTTAGATCTTGATGAAAAGATGGGAGGTCTTAGGAAATTCTCCAAAGTCATGGAATATTTTAGAGAATTTATCTCCTCAATCAAAGTCATGGATGTCATCCCAAAAAATGGTACCTATACCTGAGAAAATATAAGATTGAACATTTCTAACATTTTAGAAAGGTTAGATAGATTCCTTGTTGCTGAAGATTGGATTTCAGGATCTTTTTATTTGTCTTCATGCATCCTTCCACAGGAAGGTTCTGATCATCTTCCCATTCAACTTCCATTGGAACAAGACTCCTCTATTCACAAAAACTACTTCAAATTCCAAAGTATGTAGTGGCGGGATCCTAATTTCAAATAAATTTTGAAATCTTGGTGGTCATAAAAGAGACCCTCAGGTTCCTCCAACTTTAATTTCATTAAGAAGATGCATCATATTAAGAACAAAATCAAAGAATGGAATAAAACATCACTCAAATTTTGTTTAGCAAAAAGATTTAGACTTAAAGAAGAATTGGAGAAATTTCAATCTAATGTCATGATGTCTTGTATGTCTAATGTAGAATTTGAACTTGAAAAGACCTTAATAGAGAAATATCTAGAAACCATCAAAAGAGAGGAGATCTATTGGTGAGACAAATAAAGGGAAATTTGGATTGTTGATGGAGATCAAAACACCAAATTGGTTCATGCCTCGAGAAAATCCAGAAGATCAATCAATAAAATTAGTGCCATTAAAGATGTGGATAGTATTGGGAAGCTGTCAGATAAAGAAATTTCCCAAATAGCCATAGATCATTTCTCCCAATTATTGGGTAGCAACTCTGATTACTCCTTCAATCATGATCACCTAGACTTTCTTGATGCTTGTCTCTCTCTTTATGACAACAATATGCTTATGGAGCCCTATACTTTGGAGGAAGTAATATTGTTGCATTCTCTCTGCAATCACACAAAGCTCAGGGTCTGGACGCTATAAAAGCATATTTTTTTGAAAATTGCTAGGATTTCATGGGAGAGGATATATTGGAGCTAGTCAATGACATCAGAAAGCATAATAAATTTGTCAAAGAAATCAATCATATACTAATTGCATTGATCCCCAAAAAGAAAGCCTCCACCCATTTCTCTTTGCAACATAATACAAAAAATCATCTCCAAGGATTGCTCAAATAGACTCAAATTGATTCTTCCCAAACTCATATCAGAGCATCAAAATGACTTTACTCTAAGCAGAGAACTTTTAGATAGCATCATCTTTCTCTCTATGGTAATATATATAATGAAAAACAAGTACATTAAAGGTATTGCAATTAAACTCAATGTTTCCAAATATTTTAATAGAGTTATTTGGAATTTCCTTGTTCACATTCTCAGTAGATATGATTTTGATAATCATTTGATAGAAGGCATTTTTCATTGTACATCTACTATTAGTTTCTCTATTCTTGTTAATTTCTCTATTTGTGGTTTCTTCAATGGATGTAATAGACTGAGGCAAGGGGACCCTCTTTCTTCCTCCTTATTCATCTTGATGGAAGAGGTGATAGGAAAAACCATCTACTCACATTGAAAAAAATCTCTATGGAAGGGTATCACCATACATCCCTCTCTTGATCCTACCTCTCATTCTCAATTTACAGATGACACTGTTATGTTTAGAGAAGCTTCCTTGCAAGAAGCACCCAGTATGAAAAAGGTATTGGATTACTACTCTTTGACTTCATGGCAGGTAATGAATAAAGATAAATCATAGATATTCTTCTACAACACCAATAAAAATATTCAAAAAAAAATTGTGAATATTTTAGGATTAAGTATTGGATCATTGCCCATCAATTACCTTGGAGTTCACATAATTATTGGCTCTAAATAGAATTAGATTTGGGAATATGTAATCAACAAATGTTGCAATAAAGAAGAACAATGGAAGAATAAATGGCTATCTCAAGCCGGTAGAATAATGATGATGAAAGAAGTTCTTTCTCCCATTCCAATATATAGCATGTCATGCTTCAAGATCGGCTATACAATGGGAAAAGATCTAGATTGACTACTCAAAAAGTTCATTTGGCACTAGTACATTTGAGTCTTTTTTTCGATGTCTATGTGTCACAATTTTGACACTACCCTGTCAGCCAAGTGACATAGGCCGGTGTTGTAGTTTTGGTGTCGGAACCACCACCGACTGTTATGTGTGTCATTATTGTGACATTAATAACCATCACAGTAAGAACTGTCTATGTTGTTTAGCAAGTCATCGTTACACATTAAGAATGTTGCAATTATGACAGGTGTGCGACGGATATGTTGTACATGTGACATCTAGCTGTCAGAAATTTCTGACATCTGGCCATCACATGTATAGCTTCAATGTTGGTCGTTCTCTAGAATTCATCTTAATTGTGACAGTATTCTATAATATTAAAAAATATAATGAGATTCTCTTTGTTTTTCACTAGATGAAAATGTTTAATATAATGCCAGCAGTTTTAAATGTTCAATATAATGCCTAGAAATATAGGAATGGTACAGAGGCCTTGGTAGGTATGGTATTTCATATTACTAGTTTGATTCCTTCAAATGAATTTTTAGTGGTAATAACCACAATTACCATTATCTGAATAATCTACCAGAAAGCTGCAAGATAAAGCACACCTCTTTTAGGACATTGATGCTTTTCATGACAGGAAGCAGACCACTTTGATAAATGGTTATATGCATGCAATTGAACCCCAGTCCTCTAAACATAATTCTGAGAAATGTTGATGGCCTTTCTGCCATGTAGTCACTATAAAAAAATTAGCATCTTGCTTGAATCCATGCTATAAAATAGTATGCACATTGCTGAGGTAAAGTTTCGAGAAGTAATCTTTTAGATATCAGAATCATCAATGAAGATGTAGAGTAAGAGAAGACTCAACATAACTATATCATGTAGGTTTAAGTTAATAATTATATTTGCAACTGAACATAAATCTAAATTACCATTCTTCCTATAGTGTTATTTGGAGTAGGATTCAAAGTGGCTTTTAGAGTTAAGCTCTTGGTCATAAAATCTAGAAGTTTCAAATTTTCTATTTTCCAATGAGAAGTCAAGAAAATATGTGTTTGACCAACCTTCTAACAAATAAAGGGCATCATGCATTGTTTATGAGCTCACTGTTTGAGCACCACATGACCCTGTTATGAACTCTGTTTGTTATATACATATACTGCTGACATATAACTAATTGAATGTTTGATAATGTTAAGTTGAAGATAATGCAAGGCATTAAATCAGTTAATGGTTTGTATTTTCATTGATGTCAACTTGATATCATTTGTACGTTCATGTACATAATGCCAAAGACTTCAGAGAATCAATGGAACAAATTTTATGCTTTCAACAATGCATAAAAGTCAAGTATTCACTAAGTGACACACAACACCGACGGAGTGCACACCATCGGTAAAGGAAAAGAACAAAATTCATAGTGATACCCGACGAGCAGAAGATAGTGTTGCCCGACGAAGAAAAATCACAGGATGCCTGACGAGCTAAAAATAGAGTTGCCCGACGAGAAAAATCCAATGATACCTAATGGATGGAGATCTCAAAGCTAACTGGAGTTACACCAACAGAATTGGCAGTTATCATTGACGACTAACTACAGAGTTGACTGACAGAACAAAGAGTTCAGAAAATAAAAAAATATCTAGCTAACAGAGCTTAAGGGTAGACTTAACTAGTTGTTTTATTTGTTTTATTCGACTAGAGTTAAGTAATTGATTTAAAGAAGATTTGTACAGTTGGCAAGAAGATAACTATGAGATAAATCAGGAGTTAAAGCTATAAATTAGATTGGCTAGATTGTTTTTCACGCCAAGAATCAAGAATCAAGAATAAAAAAATAGGGAATATCATGTCTATATAAGAGACAAGCATAATTCATTTCCGCAATCACATACACAAGAAGGGGAGTGAATAGAAAGAGGATGCTGAAGAGAAATTGATGAAGCATAACTTCATATAGTCTTGATCAATCAAGTTGAAGGAGAGATAAAGAATTCTGTAGACACCGACGAACAATGAAGCACAACATCATAGAGTAGAAAGTGTGGAGCACAAAGAATTGAATTGATACATTGATCAGAGAGGTAATGTACTTAAATAGATCTAAAAATCTGCAATTCAAGTTGCATTAGAAACATGTCATAGTGTTTCATTTTAACCATTGAAGCATCAAGTCTCTTAACAGAGCAGGAATCAACTGTCTTCTATATATTGAGGTACATCCAAAGGAGTGCCAAAAATGTTGATTCATAAAAGTAGCATTGAAATTGCATAAACCCTATTGATAGCCTAAGAAGAAGGTTGATTCAAGGATGGTAGCAAGATTTTCCTAAATCCTATTGACAGTCTAAGAAGGAGGCTGATTCAAGGATGGTAGCAAATAGATGCTCGATACTAAGTGACAACCTCTATGTATAAAATCCTCTAACAAGGTCACACCTAACAGTGTGTTTGTAACCTTTAACAGGGTTGGCTCCTAACAGGGCTCACTTCAAAAGAGTGAAAATTTGGGGTACCAGTCCCAATGGTTTTTCCCTTAACAGGGTTTCCACCTTAAAATCCATGTGTTATGTGTGTATGGATTATTACTTTATAGTTTTACATTTCACATATGCATTTCTGGATTGATTGGTATACTCTGCATATTTACTGAGTATTGGTAAATAGTTTTACTACTTATCGATAATCAAGGAGAATAAGGACAGACAAGGTAAACTGACAGCCAGTTAAATATTATAAGTATTTCATGGCATGCATCTTGAAGGGACTTAATAATCTAAGATGTATTTGATTGGTGGTTAGTGATTAAAGGATAAATTTTTGAGGCCACTGATTCACCCCTCCCTCTTAGTTATTACTAACAATTGGTATCAGAGCTTGTGTGCTTAGAAGGAAGGTTTCAAGACCTAAGTAAAGATCATAAGATGAACAGACGAGATGTGCCCAAGTTAAACAAAGACAACTTTGCTTCATGGCAAAGCAGGATAAGACTCCACTTATCAGGTATTGGTAATGATGTTACTCAATACTTAGATACTAAATATGTGTTGCGTATAGGACCATTAACAGTAGATCGATTGAGAGAGAAGCATGAGAATAACTGCATGGTTATAGAGCTTTCTTCCTCACTCTCTGATGCTGAATTTGAAGATGTCAAGGACTGCAAAACTGCAAAGAAAATGTGGAACAAACTCAAGCTTGTACATGGAGGTGATACAAATGTTCTAAGAGCCAAGGCATAAAGCATTAGAGGAAAGTTTGATGGTCTCAGAATGAAAGAAGGAGAAAACATCACACCGTACATCACAAGAATAAAAGAAGTAGTCAATGCTATACGAGGTGTTGGAGGTACACTTGAAGAGGAAATAGTGCTAAGTAAAATATTAGGAACCTTATTTCCTATATATGCTATTAGATTTTATGCTATTCAAGAAATGAGAGCAGTAGAAAATAATATAGTTACTCTTTATAGCTTAATTGGTAGACTAATTTCATTTGAGATGAATAACTTTGACAATAGTTTCCTACCAAGTTTAGAGTCTGCATTTAAGTCTTCTATGAAAATAAGAAAATCCAATAATAGATACTCATCTAGAAGGGACAGTGAAAGTAAAAGTGAAGAAGAAGATCTAGATGAAATAGAAGCACTCATGGCAAGGAGAATGCAAAGAGGCAAAGAAAAATACAAAGGCAAGTTACCACTTGTATGCTTTAATTGTAAAGAGATTGGACACTTTGCTGCAAGATGTCCTAATAGAAGAAAAGATGACAGAAGTAATGACAGATCTTTTGAGAAGAAATCTGATAGAGGTGATAACAAAGATTATAGAGGTTACCGACAATCAGAAAGAAAGGATACTTGAGACTACAAGGATAGAGGCAAGAAGGATAGCTACCTAGCTACTTGCAAAGATGAAGATACTGACACTGAACCTGATGATGACATCGAGATGGTATTTGTAGCTGTGAAGGATGATTCAGATGAAGATGAAAGGTATGAAGAAACTTCACTCATATCTAAGGTTAGTAAGAATGATATCTGGATTATAGATAGTTGCTACACTCACCATATGATTGATGACAAACAAAAGTTTAACACTTTTGAATATTATAATGGTGGTACAGTAAGAATGGGAAATGATACACCTTGTCCAGTTGAAGGTAAAGGAATAATAATGCTGAATAACCTAATTAAATGTGAAAATATTTATTGGGTAAATGGATTGAATTATAATCTATTGAGTGTTTTTTAGTTGAATAATTTAGGTCACAGAGTAGCATTTGAAAACAAGAAGGCAAAGATCTTCAATGAATCAGGAAAACTGATTGGTACCGGTGAACAGAATAAATGTAACTTATTCTATATGAATGATACTAACACCACTTGCTTAATGACTATAAACAAAGACATATGGTTGTGGCACAAAATATTGCGTCGTGTGAATTTTGAAAACATGATAAAAATAAGTAGAAGAAGAAGTGTAAGAGGCTTACCGACAATGACAAAGCCAAACAACATCATGTGCAAAAATTGTCAAAAATGTAAAGTGACAAAGTCTAGTTTCAAAATTAAAACCCATACATCTGATGATATTCTAGAATTAGTCTATACTGATTTATGTGGACCTATGAGGACAAAGAGCTATTATGGAGATAGATATTTTATTCTCTTTGTTGATGATTACTCTAGAATGATG
>MU227492.1:503516-515162 GCA_018584345.1 Thuja plicata | reverse complement strand
AGATCAAAGAACCAGTAGTTATTTATTGTGATAACACCAGTGCAATAAATATTTCTAAGAATCCAGTCATGCATGCGAAGACTAAACACATTGCCATCAAGTATCATTATTTGAGAGAACAAGTCCAGGAAAAAGAGGTGATACTTGAATATGTGCAATCAAAAGAATAATTGGCTGATATATTCACCAAGACACTGCCCAAGGATACATTTGAGTACTTGAGAAAGAGACTAGGGGTCAAACCCATGTCTAACAGTCACTAAAAAGATTGAAGGCTGCATCAACCATATATTATCAGAATAACAATCATGATTGATGCAAGCAGGAGCTAAAATTCAATTCTACATCTATATACAGAAAGGTATATATCAGAACCAAGCACTAGAGAAGATAGTTATATTGATAATGGATAAGGGAAATTCAAGGAATATATTATGGAAAGAAGGATTTAGTTGACAGAATGTCAGATATTTGTAAAATATTTGTTTGGCATTGCTGTCACATGGAGAAAATGTTTTCCATATTATCATTAGAAACTATTCATTATCAGATTGATCCAAACAGGGAGAGATCATATCCAAAGGGAGAGTATTTGTATAAAAGTTGCAAATAAAAGATAGTGAGATCAAAGATGGAGAAAATTCAAAGAGAAAATTGACACCAACAGAGGTCACAACACATTAGAAGAAGAAAAAGGAAAGCTGCAAGAATCAAATCTAAGCTTACACAGAGCTTACCGACGGTCAGGCAGTTTATGGGTTATCAAAGAAAACTGTTTGGTAATTTGATGAATCTCAACAATTGTATTTCATATTTTATTAAGAATAGTATAGTATGATAATATAGCATGTTTCCATCAATGCCAAAGGGAGAGATTGATGACATATAACTGATTAAATTATTGACTATATTATGTTGAAGATGATGCAAGACATTAAATCAGTTAATGGTTTGTATTGTCATTGATGTCAACTTGATATCATCTGTATGATCATGCCAAAGACTTCAGAAAACCAATAGAACAAAGGTTATGCTTCTAGTAATGCATAAAAGTCTAGTATTCACTAAGTGACAGACTACACCGGCAGAGTGCACACCATCGGTAAAGATAGAGATTAAAGTCACATTTATGTCTGACGAGGTAAAGACAGTGTTTCCCAATGAATTAGAATCACATGATACCCGATGAGGTAAAAATAGTGTTTCCTGACGAACAAAGATCCAATGATGCCCGACGGACGGAGATCCTGAAGCTAACTGAAGTGACACTGACGGAACTGGCAGTTGTCACCGGCGATGAACTGCAGAATTGACCGATGAAATAGAGAGATTAGAAAATGACAAAATATCTAGCTGACAGAGCTAAAGGATAAAATTAACTGGTTGTTTTATTTGTTTTACTCAACCAAATTTAAGTAAGTGATTTATACAGTTGGCAAGAAGATAACTATGAGATAAATCAGGAGTTAAAGCCATAAATCAATTTGGTTGGATTGTTTTTCATGCCAAGAATCAAGAATCAAAGAACCTAGAATTAAGGAAAATCATGTCTATTTAAGAGACAAGCATAATTCATTCTAAGGTGGTTGAAATGCAATCAGATACACAGGGGAGTGAACTGATAGAAGATGCTGAAGAGAAACTGATGAAGGATTAACTTCATGCAGTCCTGATCAATCAAGAAAAGGGAGAGCTAAATTATTCTATAGACACCGATAGACAGCGAATCATAGCATCACAAAGTAGAAAAATTTAAGTACAAAGGAATTGAATTGATACATTGATCATAAAGATATTGTAAGTAAATAGATCTAAAAATCTGCAATTCAATTGCATTAGAAATAGGTCATTTTGTTTCAGTTTAACCATTGAAGCTTTAAAGTCTCTTAACAAAGTAGGACTTAACAGTCTTTTGTAATTGAGGTATATCCTAATAGATTACCAGAAGGTTGACTCATGATAGTAGCACTGGTCTTACCTAAATCTTATTGACAGTCTAAGAAGGAGGCTGATTCAAGGATGGTAGTAAGATTTTGCATAAAGCCTATTGACAGTCATGAGATTGATTCAAGGATGGTAGTGTAGATGACAGATACTTAGTGAAAACCTATGTATTGAAAATCCTCTAACAAGGTCACACTTAATAGTGTGTTTGTAACCTTTAACAGGGTTGGCTCCTAACAGGGCTCACTTCAGAAGAGTGAAAATTTGGGGTACCGGTCCTAGTGGTTTTTCCCTTAACAGGGTTTCCACGTTAAAATCCTTGTGTTATGTGTGTATGGTTAATTAATTTAGTATTTTAAATTCTACATATGCATTTATGGATTGACTGGTATACTCTGCATATTTACTGAGTATCAGTAAATACAGTTTACTTCTTATCAGTTGTAAAAGAGAAACAAGAGAGACAAGGTAAACCGATAGATAGTTATTTGTTTCAAATATTTCAAAGGCATGCATCCTGTTGGGACTTAATAATTTGAGAAGTATTGATTGATGGATTAAATTTTAAATTGGATAAAAATTTGAGGCCATTGATTCACCCCCACTCTCAGTTATTACTAACATGTATAGCCTTGTTTGTAGCCTACTTTTTTGTCTTCTTCTAAAATCTTTTGTTTGAACTCCAAGGACTACATTTTTATTGTACGTAGTGAATTTCACCAAAAGTAAATTGATTAAAATTTATAAATATTTGCATATGGTTTCTCATTTACTATTACTTACAATTTGTGCAGCAAGTCTTGAATAACCACCCGAGTCAAGCTTGTGTTGCCTGTGCTTTTGTTTTCTTGCTTCTGTTGCCTTTGATGTGTCAGGAAACCCATGTGATGTTTGAAATATGTTAGATCACATAAGTACAAAGAGTAAATAGTACATAATTTCATTATTAATATTATCACATACCTTCTTTCCTCAGGTGATACTATTTGTCCATCATGTCTTGCGCATCTCTCATGTGCATCCTTTTTAAGATTCTCCCATGCATTAATAGGAACATAGGAGGGCCGCTCATAATAAAGGTTGTGTTATATTTGGGTCCTGTAGTTTTCCACAATATACTTCAATATTAGCCCCGCTTTCTCAAGGAGCCTAAGTCTTTGAAAGGCACTAGGTCCAAAAAGTGTTATCATAGAGTAATTGAGTTTATCCTTTAACTATTTATCTTGTGATTGCCACCTTTTAAGAAAAAAAATATTAGCTTCATAAATAAAGTGAAGCTACCTTTTAATATACTTGAAGAAAGGGATGAAAGGAAATATGATCTAGCAATGAAATCAAAATATAATACCATGTGTGTATGGTTGGCCCAAAAAATTGCAAACATTCATCATTAAGTTTTTTATAAAATAGATTATTCCCTGCAAAATAATAACGGGATTATTAGTTATTGCAAGGGACTGCATAGCAGGTTAGTTCATTACATTATGAGTATAAGATTGTATAGTAAAAGAAAGGATCAATATTTAAAGTACCTGGAAGCTGGGCTACTCTCACAGGAATTCCATCTTCGATGTTCACTAGAAATTGATCACAATTCTCTATTATTCCCGTACATCTAACATGAGTACATCTAGGAATTTGGTCATTACCTCCTACATAAAATGAATCCTATATTACAAAATTCCCCCTAAGAAAGAATAGTTCAAGTGAAATAAACATATGATAAATGAGAGAGAAAAAGATGAATCTACTTACCAATAATAGGCATTGCCAGTGCATCTGTAGGAAAGCTACGCGTTGCTGACATTGGAGGCAGTAGTACCTCTGTGGTTCTGATCCTTGTAGTAGGTGACATAGTGAACATACCTGATCAATAGTAGGTGCTGAAAAATAAGATTGTTAGAGCATAACAAAATATGGACAACCATGGACAAGATTGTTAGAGCTATTAAATAAAAATATTGTTCGAGAAAAACACAAGTGGACGATAGAACATGCGATCTACTTGAACCGCCTGTAGTATCTGCATCTGGGACATGACCCTTAAATGTTTTTAGAATCCTCTATAAAAATAATACATATGTATTTTAATTAATGAAATAATAAAAGAGTATACTATAAAAACCATTATTGTACTTTTGTTATAATTAAAAACTACATTAATACTTACTGTATAAGTCTAAACACGGTGAGCCAACTCATCATCTCTCATCATTATTTTAGGAGTCTAAGGTTGAATATCTACCAATCGAGTTAACTCTCTTGAAATTGCATGAAGGACCTTTTGCAGTGCAACCACAGGATCAATGTCTAATGAAAATCAACAATGAATGGATCTTTCTCATCCTGAAGCTCCTCATGGAGTACTTGTTCCTTTCCCTTTTTCTAATCAGCACTCATTTGTGAGAACAATATTATTAGAACTTTATTTAAAATCTATCCAAAATATTAGGGAATAATAAAACATAACAAAAAATATGTATTAACATTTTTCTTGTATTTGCATTTGAAAAACAACAATGAGTTTTACCTGTTGGGAAGAAGAAGTTCCATGAGAACCATCATCACCATGTGTATTGTGTGTTTGTTGATCCATACTATAGCCCTATATTTAAAAAATTAAAAATTATTGAGACATGTTAAAACACGTGTTCTTATGCTAAGTTATGTTGAATAATAGACAATTATCAGAATGCTTCAATTAAAAGAAGAGAGTTTTTTATTTTTAAACAATTTTAAATGGTGCATAGTGTGTACCACCTTGTCCATGATAGTGGGTTTTTTTTGTATCTATACGATTCAAATTATAATTGACAAGAAGCTCTTCGCCTCCATGTATTGATTTGATCGCACATAGAAATACATGATTTCCCTCGTGCACCTCAAATATGCAATTGGGTTGCTTCTTAGTTGACATAGGTCGTGTACTATTTATAAAACCTACATATTCCCTGATTCTGTTGGCCTTCTGTCAATGTATATAGATACTATTTTACTTTGTTCACTGACCTTTTGTTGTATATAATTTACCGCGAGTCCATACCTACACATACTTTTTTTATATCTAACAATCTGCATCCAACTACTGTAATCATAACAAGGTCTGACATACTCCATCAATTTGACAATGTTGGTGTAAGAGACCTTTATGTCATCCATGGAAAATAGGCCCAAACCATGTATTGAAGATGATGCTATGTGATATATCCTCTCTCTAACACAAAAATTAGTGTTTATTGAAGGAATTTCATCAGGGACCCATTATTTTTATATATGTTTGTACCTAAAGGGCACCTCAAAGTCGCCTTTTCTCTCATCATCATAAGAACATGACCCCCCTTGAGAAAGGAAAAATTCCATGCATTTATTAAATATCTTTTGGATCTTTTAACCTCGAGTCAATCTTCTTGATTTAGACATACTAAATGTCTCACTTTCTTCTTCCATTCCTATATTTTCCTCACTCGAGGAAGACAAATCTGACAAATACCTATTCGCTGGTACCTGCACTTCATGAAATGAGAGAGACGGGTGGCAATGAGAGAGATATTTTACAAATGGTAAAAGACATTAATCTCTATGGTGTGTATTGACTTATACTTGACAATCAATGAGACTGTGTGGGATACCTGACAAAAGATAATAGTTATATAATCAGACAAACATAGTTCACTCCATAGTTTTTATTACATCTTGTGAAGGACATTATACATTGTTAAAATTATCTTTTTATACTTTCAGAATTAGCTCACTCCATTGTAGGGAACAAAGAGAATCTCATATGATTTAACATCATTGATGTGCAAGGAACTAGAAAATTATTAGAAGAAAATCCCATAAGATAGTATTTAGAGATTAAATACACTCTTTTAGAATGAAATTTCCCTTAACAAAAGATCAAAGATATAAGTAGGACATATAAAACAAGGTGAATAAGATAGTTAATTAGATATTCACAATAAAACAAAAATGTCATTAATATGAAACCCTAAGCATATTAGTGGAAAAGTGCATATTTTAACCCAAAACAATAGTTAAAACATGCCAAACATATGGCATAATTGTACATTAATTTTATTCATGTCATTGATATTCTTCTTCATCCATCTCATCATCAAGATCATCATTGTTGATGACATCATCACCACCACTATCATCATCATTATCGTCGTCATCATCATCATCATCATCATCATCATCATCATCATCATCATCATTGTCATCATCCTCCTCCTCATCATCATGATTAGTAGCAGCATCATCGTCATCTTCTTCTTCATATTATTCTTTGATTAACTCTCGTTCGTGATCATCATCTACATCATCATCCACTTCTTCCTCTTCCTCGATATCTTCTTCTTCCATCACATTATACTTTATCGACCTTCCTCTTGGATAATGTCTAACAAAAAATGACCAACCCAGATTATGTGGAACCTCCGAGTACAATACCTGCTCACATTGGCTTGGAAGAACATAGGGCTACTCCCCAACTAGCTCAAACAACCTTGTATTAATCATTGGAAATCCACTATCATGTTCAATAACAGTTCTATCAGGATCATTTTGATTTAGATGTAGTCTGTACCATTTCACGAAGAAGAGAACTAATTTGAAGGACTTAAAGTCATATTCAAGTATATCAACCAAAATACCATAGTATCAATTTTGTGACTCTCGAGGATGTAAGTCGTTTCTAGATGAAATATTGGTCACCTGGAAGACTGCACTTACCCCAGAATCACAAGTTCTCTTCGTGTCATCCAACTTTTTGATGTGAAATTTATAACCATTGCATAACATATCCTTATGGTTTTTCACCTACAATAATGTCAAACATGTATAAATTATTGCATCACGAGTTGAAAAACATACGGTTGATTAACAAGTTTATAAGTACCTAGTGATCTCTTAAACCATATGCTAAATATATTTCCTTTTTTGTAACATTGGGATCTCCATTACGATGAGCTTGTATAACCAATGAAGACACATATTCCCATTTTAATCTATGACCATAATGTTGACATCGTTCAATCCTGACCGTCATCTAATCTTGATTGTTTACAATAAACAAATGTATTGCATCCCACTCTTTAGCAACTGTACAAAAGTAAATAGATGATCAGTTACAACAGATTTATTTTGAAGATTAAGAATTAATTAACTACAATAACATCTCATAATTTATTACTTTTCAGTTTCTTAAATCTACCGTTGCCCACCAAGTACTCCCCTTCAATTTTTTTAATGGAGTCGAGATCCCAAATGCAATCTATATGAGATTTTGCTGCAAGATTAGGAAGATATTGAGTAACGTACACCATCATCTGGTATATCATATATCCTTCAACAATAGAATGCTCAGGATGTGCCCTCTGTCGTACCAAACCCTTCAAAAATTTCAAGTGTCTCTCAACCATCCACATTGACCTAGCATGTATAGGTCCACACAATTCAATCTCTTCAACTTGGTGTATGAGGTAGTGTTCTTGTGCATTGAAAAAGGTTGAAGGTAAACACTTTTGCATTCCACACATTAGATGAGGAATTCTTTTCTTCCAATATTTTATATCTTCTCTATGGATTTCTTTATATGACAACCACCTACAAGGGATTGAAGACAAAAAATACATAAATACATAAATACAAGACTTTACAATATATTACTTGTTTGATATTATTGTTTGATATATTGACCAAATATCACTGGTTACCTCATCTATTTTCCAAGATCATATATCACTTGTTTGATATTATCAAGTCGAAGTTCTTTGGGAGCGATAGGGGTAGAAAATACTGCAACAATTGTCAACTGATCATTTCATACAATAAAAATTGAATGCAGTTACACAAATATATTGTAAATACAAAATAATGTGACTTACCTTGATGAAGGTATGCCAATCATGGATTTTCATCCCTGACCCAAAATCACTCTTCTTTGATATGACATTGCTTGTATTCACAACAAATCCTGTAGGAAATTGAATTTTGCGTATGACTTCTTTTATGACATTACTTTTTTGCTCTATTAATAACCAAGGAAGAGCACTTGCATTAATCCAGTCTCCATTTCTATTTGATTCGATGATATTTTTCATTGCATGATTGGAATCATGAATGTCACTACAAATTTTGTCAAGTTTTTCTTTTTCATGCCTTCCATCCAATATTTTCCACAGTGTCTTTGTTACATTCTTTCCGATATGCATAGTATGAAACAAATGCACAATTTGTAGTTGTTCATAGTAGGGAAGCCTACTAAATTCTCTGGAATAACATTTTAGTCCCTTTGGAAGTTGGTTAGTGATGCCTTCACGACCTTCAAGATCATCAACTACATAATTAGCCAACAAAACACAATCAAAATATATAATTTTCAAACATCAACCATTAGGTGGAACAATATTAACTCCAATTCTATTATATTCCAACTGCCATAGCTGAGGTGTCATTTTTCGGGGCTTTGATGCAGTCTCTTCTTTCCCATTGAAAAGATATTTTTATGCACTTCGATACTTATGATTTCTGGGGAGGAAGTGCCTATACTCATCAAATACTTGCTTTCTTAAACTTTTAGAATGACAAGATTTCATCTTTGGACCACACATTGGACATGAAAATTTTCCCTTTGTTTGAAGACCTACAAGATAACAATAGAATTGGATGAAATATGTTAATTTTTAGAATTAGAATTATCGTGTACAACTAGAATTCACCATAACATACCACAAAAATGTGTCAACCCTAGAGAATCATGAATTGTCCACACAAGCATTGCATGTAATTGAAATTGTCTTTGTCCAATTGGTCTAGAGATGTCATATATAGTGAAACCATTCCATAACACCAACAACTCATCGATAAGAGGAGCAATATATACATTCATATATTTCACTTGGTACTTACCTACTTGAATATACAACAACATCAGATAATTATCGTCATTTCACTCCAAGAATTATAATTACATGTCGATAACTATAAAATAATAAAATACCTAAAACAATCATTGCCAACATAATGTGCTCCCTCTTTATTGAAATCCATGGTAGAAGGTTATTGTTGATAACAAAAATAGGCCACACTGAGTAAACAAATCTCATCTCTTGATACAGATTGACACCATCTACTGTTAAAGAAAGCCTGAGATTTCAAGGTTCTTCTTTAAAGTGTGGCCACTTTTCCTCTATGTCCATAAATGATGAACCATCCATAGTCATTCGAATAATTTCAGCTTGAATCCTACCACGTGTATGGTAATCCATAAATTTTGCCAAGCTATTGCACCTGAATAATCATTTCAGATGTGAAATAATGAGGATGTAATGAAGAACCTTGCAATGCACCTTTTTTATCATTTGATCATGTTGATATCTGCTCGTATAGAATTCATGTAATTTTGTTGTATTTTCATGTTCTTTATGATAAATAATATGATCTTTGGGACAAGCATCTATTGCTTGATACTCCATTCCAATATGTTTCATAATGGCACATAATTCTCAGTACGAGCAAGGGAGAACATTTGATGGTGGTAACAGAAATTCACCTATCAATCTACAACAAAAAATATATATGTCATTACTATAAACAATCTTAATGGTACATGTTTCACCTTGTATAGACTGTAATGACGTATATGACGAACCTTAACATACGTGGCATTTCTATGTTGGATAAACCATTCATAACCTTCAAATTCACCAACAACAATAAATCAAAGAAAAGAGTAGATTGGGAGCCTTTGTAAAGGGGCGTGTTTACCTTATCAAGTAGAGGTATATCATGGACGACATCAATGTCATCCTCATCATAATCATCATCATCATCATCATCATCAATAGCAGCAACAGTAGCACCAGTAGAACTAGTACCAAATGTGTAAATGATCAATGCATTCATACCATCATCTTTAAATGTGTTTTTTGGCACATGATCGTCATCTTTCATGGGATCATGATGTTCAACTTTAATACTCGGACATCCATGTTCCTCTATATTCACACCCTCATGTTCCTCTAAGATGTAGTGGTCCATATCACGTACTACACTGGGGAGATTGACCTATATAAAAAATGATGATAATCAAACCCCCCTTCAATGTGATAATCAAACCTCCTTCCCTGGTTCATATGTATCTTAATTGTGAAAAAAATGTAACAAACAACAATTACCAATGGATGATAATCAAAACCCTCTTCAATGTGACCATTCTCCCTACAACGTCTCTTTGATGTTTTGATTTTGTTTCTTCTTGTCTTTAAGCCGTTACAACTCTTGCATGGACAATAACATTTGTCATTACCTTATCTTTGAAAGTTAGACAACAATCTAGCAATTGTCTCCCTATTTTGATTGAATTCCCTTGTATTATCTGACATGATCCTTAATGTGTATATCTGCAAAAAAATTGGACATGTTGTACTTAATGTTTATAGATCTACACATATGGTTTTGATGGCAAATGGTCAATCTATTTGCTTGTGGTGAGAACTCTTTAGTTGTGACAAAAAATGTCAAAAAAAATGACATGTTACGATAGGTTTTATAAATGATATGTTACTTTGTAAATTTAACTTTAGTTTTTATAACTATACATATATTTTCTTTGACTCCCCCACATTGTAATCATATCAACAAGTTGATATCAAATTCTATGTCAAGATTTACAACATTAAATTGATCATAGTGGGAAGACTTAGACACAACAAGAATATAAGTATAGCCAATTTTTAGATGAATATGAATGAATGCAAACATACATAAGTGGATGAACATAAATAATGAAGGTACCAGACATAGCCTAAAGTAATGAAGTGTTGACCTAGTGTTCTGATCTAGTATGCTCCTGTATGATCCACAACCTACAAGGAAGGAAAAGATAGGGTTAGATCCAAAGGATCTAAGCAATGCCTGGAACCCTATTACTAATCCTCATCTACAATTATGAATGTGCATAGTCATAACTCCTTAGCATTTGATCTTCATATGGAAGCCATGACTTGAGGTAGGCATTCGAGCTTTGTCTTCTCATTAACTCAATTTCATTTTGATGAGATTTGTTGATTTAATGATACAATATGAATGTTAATACTGACATTGTTTACATCTTTGCATTTGGAATGCTTGATGACCCTTGAGCTTTGAGGGTCATGTCTATGCAGCACAATATTTGCACCTTAGTTAACAAAATATGTTAACAACATATATTTTAGCCTATTAACACATTTTTTTTAACAACATATTGTCTTAACATGTGTTTACTTAGGTGCAAATATTGTGCTGCATTGTTTATTAGCTCAATGTTTAATACTGACATTGTTTACATCCTTGCATATGGAATGCTTGATGACCTGCGAGCTTTGAGAGCTAAGGCATCATTGCTATTACCTTCAAGGCATTATGTGAAGTGTTTGATATCTCTTTTTTTTTTTTCTGTTGATATTCACTATGTGGTACTCCCCGTTTATGATCATTTCAAGAGGAAATGTCTTGATGGCTCGTGGGCTGCAAGCTAGGGCATCATGCATTGTTTATGAGCTCACTGTTTGAGCACCACATGACCCTCTTATGAGCTCTATTTTTTATATACATATACATATATACATACATATATATATGCATATATATATATGTATATACATATATACATATATACATATATACATATACATATACATATACACACACATAGAT
>MU227492.1:478853-501577 GCA_018584345.1 Thuja plicata | reverse complement strand
ATATATATATATATATATATATATACATATATATATACATATACATATACCTATATATATACATATATATATATATGTATATCTATATATATATATATATGATGTTATTGTTATCATTGCATGCTTGCTGCTATTGTGCACCATATATTGTTTTATATATACAGTGTTTATTTCATTGAGACCATGACTAGCTTGGCATTTGTAATGTATTTTGTTGTTATTGGATCAATGTTGCCATGTTGTTGAGGTTGTAGATGCATTGAACCACGACTGCCATTCTATTTGATAGTATGCAGTGTTTGATCTCTCTTTATTTGTTTTGCTATTGATATTCACTATGTGGTACTCCTTGTTTATGATCATTTCATGAGGAAATTTCTTGATGGCTCATAGACTACAAGCTAGGGCATCATGCATTGTTTATGAGCTCATTGCTTTAGCCCTGCATGACCCTATTATGAGCTCTTGCTATTGTTGTGGACCATATATTGTTTTATAGATAAATTTTTTATTTCATTGAGACTGTTACTAGCTTGGCATTTGTAATGTATTTGTTGTTATTGGATCAATGGTGCCATGTTGTTGAGGTTGTAGATGCATTGAATCACCACTGCCATTCTATTTTGATAGCTATGCTAAGGAACTATGTTATAAAATTTCAAGGCATGAAATTTTATAACTGTACATATATTTTATGAGTGTGAACATAAATAATATGGGTACTACACATTGCCTGATGTGATGAAATTTTGACCAGGCTATGAATCCAGTGTGCCACTGTGTGGTCCGGAACCTGCAAATAAAAGAGAGATGGGGGTTATATCAAAAAGATCTAAGCAATTAATGACATCCTATTATTACTAATCCTCATTTATAATTATGCATGTGCATAGTCAAGCCATACACTTCTAAAAGAAAAATGGGGAGTACCACATAGTGAATATCAACAACAAAATAAATAAAGAGAGATCAAACACTTCACACAATGCCTTGAAGGTAATATCAATGATGCCCTAGCTCTCAAAGCTCATGGGTCATGAAGCATTCCAAATGCAAAGATGTAAACAAATGCCAGTATTAAACAGTGAGCTCATAAACAATGCATGATGCACTAGCTTGCAACCCGCGAGCCATCAAGACATTTCCTAATGAAATGATCATAAATGGGGAGTACCACATAGGGAATATCAATAGAAAAACAAATAAAGATAGATCAAACACTTCACACAATGCCTTGAAAGTAATAGAAATAATGCCCTAGCTCTCAAAGCTTGCAGGTCATCTGCATTTCATATGCAAAGATGTAAACAATGCCAGTATTAAACAATGAGCTAATAAACAATGCATGATGCCCTAGCCTGCAGCCCGCGAGCCATCAAGACATTTCCTCATGAAATGATCATAAACAGGGAGTACCACATAGTGAATATCAACAACAAAAAAAATAAAGAGAGATCAAACACTTCACATAATGCCAACTTGAAGGTAATAGCAACGATGCCCTAGCTCTCAAAGCTCACATGTCATCAAGAATTCCAAATGCAAAGATGTAAACAATTACAGTATTAACATTCATATTGTGCCATTAAATCAACAAATGCCATCAAAATTAAATTGATTTAATGAGAAGACAAATCTTGAATGCCTACCTCAAGTCGTGGCTTCCATATACCAATATGTCAATCAGCTTCCATAGTATGCCCTTTTCATGCACGATAGTATGCGATCACGCTAAATTAGAAATGAGCCTTTCTTTTTCTTTTTTGTTTATAATCATGCGGGTTTCACAATTACTATTGTACCATCACTATTACGATAGCATTGGGGGAACTTGGAAAAAAAACACAAAAATACATACAAATGGTGGTGCTGTCGCAAATTGGGGTTGAAATTTGACCCCAAATGTTGTAGTGTAGGAAGGCGCCAAAGATATTAGGAAAATCCCTTTAAGAAAAAGGGACACTACATGCTTACTCAAGCAAGAAGGTGGAGCTTTTCTTAGGAAGATGGACCTCCAAAACCTTTCTCTCAGAGCCAAGCTTTCTAGAAAGATGTACATGCAACTAAATAAACTTTGGTGTAAAATTTTTCTAGAGTTAAATACCTTGACTTGGAATCTCCAGAAAGAATCCTCACTGTTGCTAACGTTGCTAAAGGGTCAATACCATGGAATTTATTATGGGAAAGTAGGAGCCTTCTTACAGAGAACTTATCCTAGCACATTGATAATGGCCATAAAGATGAATTTTGGCGTGACTCCTAGGGTGGAGAAAAACCAAATTGTGAACACTTTGAAGATCAAGAATGGATCACATCTATTGAAACTGCAATAGGAGACAAATTTGTTTGATATTTTGAAAGGACTTTTCAGATAAGAGAAAAATAGAACTTGCAAAAACATTATGTTATGAGACAAGGCAAAGTGCTCCAAATTGAAGGACATTTTAACATATAGAAACATCATCATGTCAAATGAAGAAGACAACATATTCTAGTGTGTAGGTAAATTTCAAATATATATTACCAAACTTGGCTATGAATTTCTTAGGCACAAAACCCATAATGCACCTTGCCCAAGTAAAGTGCTGGAATAATGCAATTTTACCAAAATCTAGAGCTTTTCTCTAGGCAACATTACATGAAAGAATCTTAACTAGTAATATATTGAAATCCTTTGGAATTTTAGGGCCCAATTGGTGTGTTATGTGTAAGCAAGATGAGGAGACAACCAATCATTTACTCCTCCATTGTACAGTTGCAAGTAAATACTAGGATTGGTTTAGTGATATGTCAAATTTAATCTCAGTCAGAAATGAAAAACTCTTAGATTTCATACAAGCATGGCCTAAAAATACAAACAAAAAATGGGGACACATATGGCTAGTGGGTCCGTCACTTATTGTTTGGCGCATTTGGAAAGATAGGAATAGAAGAATCTTCAAAGATTCTTGCCTCTCCTTGGATGCACTCGTCTCTAAAATTGAATTAGTTATAGAGGAAGTTATAATTGTCAAACCAAAAAAGACCTCCAAATACTACAACAAATGGAAAAAAACATTGAATCAAAATGGGTATTTAAAAATCAGAATATCATGGTGCCAAATAGAAAAGGATTCGAGAGGAATAATGTTCATTGGAAGGCCCCCCAAAGGATTGGGTCAAACTAAATTTTGATGGTGCCAGCAAAGGAAACCTAGGAAAAGTAGGAATAGGTTCTTTAGTCAGGGATGAAAATGACAACTCTTCATTACTGGCCTTTATGGTGGATTGGGTTCCACAAAAAACAATGAAGCTTGAATCAAGGCTCTAGAAGAAGGCATACAATTATGCATCAAAAGTAAGCTATTAAAGGTAGAAATCGACGAGGATTCTCAATTTTTTTTTAATGGTATAATTCATTCTAAATTTCAAAACTGGAAATTGTTCAAGTGAATCCCTAGAATTCGGCATCTTCTCAATCAATTGTAATCATACAAGCTACAACATATATATAAAGAGGGGAACATAGTGGCAGATGCCCTTGCTAATCTAGTTGTTCTCTTAGGAGAAGACTCTTATTGCATTATGAAGGGAAACATAAATATGAAAGACATCGATATATTCATTTGACATGACTCTTCCCTTCAAGTACTCCATGAAGGAATTGGATAATTTTCCACCCTTCCACCACCATTGTTGTCATTATATTGTCAGGATTAGATGGTAATTTGATTGATAATATGTGTGGAATTAGTTTGGACATTTTCACAGCTGGTCACTAGGGAAAATTGCATCTCATATCATCCACACATATTTGAGAGATTCAGAAGAGATTCATCCTTATCCTCTCCTATGTCTTGACACTTCTCGAAGTGCCCCTTTTTGTTCATGGATATTATGGGGATGTTTGATATCCCTTTAAACCTTGACAAGCTTTGGTGTGATAGTTTAGTCTAAAAGGTTGTTCTGGCCCCAATCGTCGACATCCTAGAATCAAGGGATAGTTGTTTCATGCTTATAAATGACTTCATCAAGCCGATTAATGGGAATGCCATGGCAGATGAATTTTTGAACTTCCAATAGGGTAGAAAAATAGTCTTCTCAAGTGCTATTTTGATCCATATTGTTATTACCCATTGGCGGATGGAGAGTCAGTAGAAATTTCTTAGGATGATGGATCTGATGACAACAAAGAGGCTAATGACAACTCTAAATATAATAGAGAGGCTAATGAAGAGGATTCTAGGCCAATATTAGAAAGGAAGAAATCAAATGCAAGCATTGTAATGAACTTAAAGTGGTCACCTAAACCCTAGACCCCTAATCTCAATCTCATATCAAGAAACCCTAATCTTGATAATTTTAAGTCCTAAACCAAACATGCAATTCATCAATTCCAAGCTAATCTCACCTAAATCCTAGGTCCTAATTAATGATCATACTTGATTAATTAATTAATTCCTAAAAATACAATATATTGGCAAATAAACCTTATCTTAATTATTTAATTGATATTGTAATATATTAATCAAATAAAATTTGTAAATTGTCAATAAAATCCAAAAAAGGAATTAAATTAATTAATAAAAACAAAATGTGCATTTAAAATCAATTAAATCCTTAAAAATGCATATGGTGTCATCAACTGATTTTTGATTTGGAAATAAATTTGTTTTATTCAATTAATTTATTATTACATTTTCTCATTTTTGGAAGCAAAGCAGTTAATTGAAAATTGCTTTTGGAAGTCTCCAAAATAACTGACCAGTCAATTCAATCAACTGACTCTTTCAACAAATCATCATCTTTGCATAGAGATTGTGCTTCCTTAGATCGAATCCTGTCCACTCTTTGGATTTTAATCTCGACTGTCGATTCGACAGATATTTTCTATAAAAGAGAGCCTCATTTCCTTCACAAAGGATCCCAAACTTTTGCTATCATTATTATGTAGTTTTTGTGTTTTAGCATTTTTAAGTTTTTGAATCATTTATCATTTTGAGAAATTGTTTTTAATTTATTTGTTTAAGAATGCAAACTCATAATTTAGAGCACATTTCAATTTGGTGTTATTAAAATGAACCTTTCACATTTTGATTTGGTGCTTTAAAATGAATACCTAATTATCTTGGATTTACCACAAATTGCATTTTTCATAATCATTTAGATCATTTGGAAATAGATTTCAAATCCTTCATTTAGAACAGTGTGTAGTCACTGGAATTTGGGATGACCTGAGAGAAAAGTCTATACTCCTACCTACTATAAGGTAATGTGTCGGTGTCGGTTACTGTAGTTGTTTAGTGCATTTCTATTTCATTTTTTCTAACCTGATAACCATGTAAAGACTCAATGACATGTGTGTGTTTTGCAGCTGCAGGATTGAAGACCCAAATTCACGCATATAAGCATTAATTCACACGTAGAGCATGGGATATTTTAAAAGAAGGTATTTTGGTTAGGGATCTTTCAGAGTTCAAAGAATTGAAAGATACCGGTTACTAGTGGTTAAAGGTGATTAGCACAGAGAATCTTTTCACCTTCGGAGATAACTCCCCTCAAGTGCTCCACTATCTTCTTTACAAATAGTGTGCTATAGACCTCTTTCCCTAGCAGTTTTACACTTTCCTCTTCCTCATTTTGTATGTTGAGGAGGATATGTAAATTTATTTCATGCACTTGTCCTAATTAGGAGGAAAGTAGTTATTATATAATTTTTCTTATGTAGTTATCATGCATATTTTAGTTTTATAATAAAAGGCGCTATCCCCATACTAGTAGTAAACATAAAATAAAGGGTTGAATCCTAATAGAAATATCACAATTTGACTTTCTATGGAAAATATCATCTACTTTTCAATTTATTATTTGAAGGGGATTTCTAATGAAAGGTTCATAAGGCACAATACGTAGTGAAGATTTTGCAAATGGAGTTGGAAGCAAAGTGGGTTTAACCTTGCAGGAAACTTTGTGGTTAATGTCCTTAACCTAGAGTACTATTGGGATGTGTGACCTCCAAGTATGTCTTGGGGATTCACCTTTGTTAGTATTACCTAGATTCAATGAGTGATATGTGTTTGATTCATTCTTGTGAGAGATGGGTATTGAATAGGTTAAATAAATGAGGGGGGGGGGGGGGGTGAATCAATTATTCCCATGCATTTTATAAGACTTTTATTTTTTCGGTAAACTCAGAAACAACAATAATATCAACTTCTGATCTATTGATTACCCAAATTAATAATTTATAATAGATATGAACATGAAAGAACAAAATAATAACACAAAGAACACAACCAAGATTTATGTGGAAACCCAAACTAGGAAAAACTATATAGAAGCTAATTCTCATGAAATGAAATAGCACTTAAGGTGACTTTTACGAAGGCTTAATTATGGTTATGCTCCCTATGGTTTGGCTCACTACTAGTTGGTCTAACTACCCTTACAAATGAATATGGCTAACTACCAATACAAATAGGCTCACTACAAAATTATATCAAAAGATAATGAATCCACCACTAAGATCATTATTATCAACACATTTCACTACAAAAAAGATATATCAGGGTATTTGCAGAAAGTTGTGAGTCAAAAAAGTGGACACATGTTTAAAAAAAATCAAATTTCATATAACCCGATTGGGTTATTGAAAATTAAAAATTTTTCTAGGCTTGGTAACCAAGCCTAGAAAATATTATTAAAAAAATCTATCTGTTTCAAAACCTGATCAGGTTTTGAGATGTTTTTAATAACCCGATCGGGTTATTAGAAACATAATATATTTTGGAAAGCACATGGCTTAGGCTATTTCTAATGCCTAAAATGTCGAGCAGCAGAGTGAAGGAGGGAAAAAAAGCATCAAAACCTGATTGTTCTTTGAATAAAATGATATTTCTTCTACAATTTCCACATTTTCAAGAAATGGCACCCCGTAATAGAGGTATGTTTTATGTTTTTGTTGTTTTTTTTCATTTGTAATAAAATTAGGTTATGATATTGGTTTGTTGTTTTCTTTTATTAATTTCATATTAGATTCATCAAACAACCCAACAAGAGGAAAAAGAAATGAAAGACCACCCCCGTAAACCCTCCTCAAAATTCTCCTCATCCACCACCATCACCACCCATAAACCCTCCTTAAAATTCTCCTCTTCCACAACCATCGCCACCTGTAGACCCTCCACATGTACCATTAGGTCATTAAATGCAAAACAAGAGGACCTCATGCAATACCTTAAAAAAATAGTGCACAAATAAATATAATAGTCAATAGGTTGAAGGCTTCCGTTCTTCAGCATCACTCTACCCTCGCCACTACATTAGAAAAAATGTCCAATAGTGCAAATGAAGTGTCTAAAGAGGTGACAAAATGGGGTTCATGGAGGGATAGACATAGAACATATTATGCTGATGGTTTATCATATGAGGATGTGAAAAGAAAAGCCATTCAAAAATGTGACATATGTGCCCTTTCTACCAATCCTAATACTAGCACCTCCCTAAAAGATATACAAAACAATTTCCTATACATTGGTATGCTCATAGGGGGGTGAAATCAGATTTTTGGGCTAGGTGGTACATGGTGTTTGACCAACCAACTTGTAATAATAATGAGGTTCCTTTATATTTTTTGAGGAAGCTATGAGCTTATCCTCGGTGAGAAGAAAAATTACTTTGAATTTCATGAGTTCCAAGGTAGAAGGAGAGGCTCTGCGCAAGATAAACCTAGGGCACATAGGATTAACCGACCACAAGAGAGGATTCAAACTACAAGAAAACCTATCATTCATATTGTGGTCCCAGTAGCAGTGAAGGAGTCTATGGATATATAGACTCTTCATGCAGATGCATCATTGACTAATGTCATTCTCCAGCATGGCACTTAGTTAGTTGGAAGAGAGGATGGATCAGTGCCTATGCCACCTACATCTTCATCAAATGTGCCATTAGGATCATCCCATCCTATGCCAACTAAATCATCATTAGATGCACCATTAGGATCATCTCATCTCGTGCCAGCTCCATTATCATCAGATTCAGTTGTAGGGTTAGCCCAGCCCATTGAGCATATCGACATAAGTTGTAATGGTATATGTGATGGGGTGGATAGTTAGGTGAGTTTGGATGGTTCGACATCCCATTCATGTGTACATTTTCGGAGAAGATGTCATTTATTCACTACTAAGGATATGTCCCTCACAGATGATCTATTGTTAAGCGTGTATGGTATAGAGCTAACACAGGTTTGTTTAAATTAGTGTTTTGACATGTTATTTTGATTAATTACCTAAATCTGTTAAAAGTAAATAAATTTTTATGTATAGAAGAATCTAACTGATACATGAATAATATTCATTACAGGGTGCAGCTAGTGGTATGAGCACACCAAGGAGTGCTCTTTCTAGTAGACATGGACGGGTAGCTCGAACACCTGAGGTAATGTTTTATAAATATTCATAAAATAGAATAATACGTTGTTTTTAAAATATCATATCTTAATAATTTGTATTGTGGTAACTTAGTGTGGTCAAAGAATTAGAGTATGTGTGTTTTCTATTGCTTTATGGTCAAAGAAATTGTTTTAATATAAATCAACTCAAGGAATTCATAAAAGGATGGTACTCCCTCAAGGAATTAGGTTGAACACAAAGTATTCAACAGAGACCCCTGGCTTTTTGTAACCTAAACACATCATACTTTTGAACAAGTTCACTTCCTTGCCCACCTATCATCACTCAAACTAATTTGAACTCCCACCCTCCATCCTTCGACTCAATCCAACCAATTCTTAACTCATACATAGAATCATACCCCAACCAATCAATTATTGGCTTCTGAATCAACCTTGAACATCATTTGGAACATCCAACCATCATTATTTTACTCTTATTTCTTGTTCAAAATCATGAATACAATCTCAGATTGTGAATGTCCTCAATCCTTCAATACACATCCATGGCCTTCTAAAGACTCTCAAAATATAAATCCTAAGACACCCAAGAATCCCTCAAATTATCACAAGGTCCTTATCCTATCGCTCAAAGAACATTCACATGCTAGTTTAGTAAACTCTACTCTAGCATTTCACTGTCATACTAGGACATTCCCCATACACTAGTCTATATCTTCATCATAGACAAGAACCTCTCTACACCCTAGGTTCATAAGCACCCCAAATATTTTTGTCACTGCCCATACCACCTAGTCTCAACCTAAAAGCACTCTAAAGCCCCCCATGGTAAGGGTAAACACACTAAAACATACTCACTACCAGGCTACAAAAGTCCTATTACCTACTAAAAGAGTGATCCTAACCTTTGGCCTCCATGAATACAATCTGAACCATCCTTCTCTATATGTGACTACAAATTTGTTAAAGAATAGTCTTGTGTGTGAAAGAAGAGAAATTTTTTATATTGTAATAATGGTTCATAAAATTTGTTTATAAACTTGTGATAATAGAGTTGTGGAGCATAAGCATTTGTGGAATTCAAGTGAATCATAATATTGATTGCAAACTATTGCTTATATATTTATTTAGTGTTTTATAGGGCTTGTTAGGTGCTCAGATTTTTTAGATTGATGATGTCACCCTTTTTGCTATTCACTTTGGCTTACAAAGCTATGTGGTATCATATTTTGCACACCTCTTGTTTATATTTTTAATTTAATCTATGTGGTATCATATTATTTCTCTTATATTAATTTTGTTTTTCTTAGCCTACCCCACCAAGCTCAAGTTCATTAGGAAAGAGGAAGAAATCATCGGGGACACTGAAATAAAAAAAGGTAATTAAGTCCAATTTAAGTATATTTTTTTAAATGTATTATGAACATTTCAATGTAGTCTATATTGATCAATGCACTTGAGTTTTTATACATGTAGAATCAATTGGGTTTTACTGAACTAAGGAATGTACTAGACACTGTTGATGTTCAAGAGAGGGAGGATGTAACATGTTTTCATATTTACTTTCAATCGAATTCTTGTTTGTCCAAAATATTTTAGAAATCATGTTCCTCTATTAGTATGTCATTTTCTATGACTTTTCATATAGGAATTAGTCATAGCTACCTCAGATGAGGCGAATCCTCATATGATTATAGTAGAGCCATCTGAGATTATGGTATTTATTTGTTCTATACATGTTAAACATTTTTGTTTAGAGACGACTACATCCATTTATAGTTTTATAACTTGATTGTCAACAACTTTGGATTATTAACTTACACGTGAATTCTCATTTACCTATTACAATTCCCTTCTCCACTTTCTAGGGATCCCTTTCCTAATACACGACATCCAACTGAGGCTTTGGTATGCATTTGTATTATCTAGTGTATACATGTTTTGCATTATCTAGTATTTCTCGACTATAACATCTTTTCTATTTTACTATAAAAGAAAAGGTCCGAACTGATTCATCAATGGTTTTGGCTCCCTCCAGCACAAGAGTTCCAACTCATGTTGTGGTATGCATTTTATTTTTAGTCCATGCATTTTTTATTTTTCAGTATTTCTTGTTTATAACATGTATTTTTTATTATTTATTTTTCCTATTATAAGACCCTTCACAAGTGCCCGTCCTTCCTCTACCTCCCCATTTTTCTAGGATTCCCTTTTTCCCACGAAGGAGCCCATTTCATTTATCATTCAACCCAAGCATAGGAGAAAGAGACGAGGTAATCAATAATTCAATTGTCAACAAATTACATCCCAATATTTATTTATTTTGATATTATTTTGAGATAAGATGTGTTGCTGTGAAGAAGCTCAATTTTGATGATCCACCACAATCATAGATATATTGAGACATTGTATAGATCTAGTTGTGGTGATTGAATGACCAAATTTTGTGTGTAGATGTGTGTGTGTGTGTGTGTGTGTGTGTGAGAGAGAGAGAGAGAGAGAGAGAGAGAGAGAGAGAGAGAGAGAGAGAGAGAGAGAGTGTGTGTGTGTATGTGCGTGTGACATTTGTACATTGTCTATATCGACCTGGACATAGTTGATGTCACTTTTTTGTAACTCTATTATGTATTTGGCATGTATTCCATGTATTGATATGTACGCTATTATTGTTCATTTTTATATATATATGAAACTTAAAATTTGATTCTTGAAATTGTCGGTTTGATTTTTATGCCTTAAGTGTATTCTTGTTTCACATGACTTGCGTATATGCATGCATGTTTCTATAAGTTAATCTACTTTTTTGTGTATTTCATGTATATTCATGCATATGATTCATAACCTAAATTCATGTGCATGACCTACGTGAATGAATTAAGTTAATTCATGTCTATGTTTCATAATGTATGTACTACATGTTTGCTTCAGGACATAAGAAATTTTATGTCTACACTTTTTGTGCTACATATGCTCACATGCATACTTAATGTTTTAAGTGAATTAATGCTTGATGTGCTACATTGTATTTAGGTGTATCTTTCATGCTCTATATGTATGCACTCCATGAATTAAGTGAATTTATATTTTTTGTTGTAAGTTTTTTGTGACTAAAATATAGAGTATGAGAGTTTGGTTTTTTTTCTTGGACAATGGGTGAAGGGATGTTTTATGCAATTTTGAGCCCCTTGAATAAATTTAAACATATAATATTCCTTGGGTACACCTAGGAAGTTATAGGGGTCTTTGGTGCATGAAACCCAAGAAAGACCATGCATCAATAGGAGTCTTTATGTGTTCATCTTCACATAATTATAATCATGGTCAGATCCTAGAGATTAACCATTCATTTTGATTAGATTGGTCTCATTGTAAATTCAATCCATATAAGGTGTCTTTATAAACCTAAGGTCGATTAGACTCATGAACTATGATAGGATAAGTAGGTTTGATGTTTTTGGTTTAATAAAGGTCCTAATATAGGATCTAAGGGTCTTCTAATTCATTTCAATATGTCTAGAGGTCCTAATAAAAACATTTTGCAACATTGTCAAAAGTTGCACAAATGTTGTCAAGCAACTTTTAAAAGTTGTTATGAAAATTTTTCATTATTGTTGTTTTAGGCTGGTTAGGGGGTCAAATGAATTTAACCAACCATTTGGTGGTTATATCCATTAGTATTGATTCATTTCAAATACTTCCCATCAATTCCTTCAACAAAAATCATACTTTGTGTTACTGTTCCATTGGAGAGACCTAATAGCCCTTGTAGGTCAACAATTGAATTTTGGGTTATAGGTGTATTTCAACAAAACCAGAGATTGTTCCTACCTTAGAATAGATAATCTAAGGTGTTCAGGCCCTAGGATAAAGGAGATGAAAGGGAGGAATAAGAATTTCTACATATAGCCTTTTTGAGGGAAAGTGTCATGAACAATATAAATGAATATAGTGAAGCATACAGATACCACACAAATATTGAATTCACTTGACATGAATAATACACATAGAACATAAATCATGAGGGAATAAAGTGATTTTATATCTATTCCATTGGAATGTATATGTCATTGAGTACAATGTGTTAAACTTATACTCATCAAAAGTTATGGGGAATCAAGCATCTAGTCTATGCTTCTCTGCCAGTCACATACCACTAACAATTCGAGAGCATCAAGAACCGTTCCTTGTGGGACCAAATAATCAGCTCCATTGGCTCTGGATCACTAGGTAAACACTATGGGAGACCTTTCTTCCCCTGCGTAGCATCGAGAACATTCCAGTGCATATCGAACCAAAGTGTTCCAAAGGTGCACTAAGCCAAATTGGGTAGCAAGTTTTGGAGATCCATATCATGGACCTCATGAGAGATATCAGAGATTCGTGAAGTGTACAAGGAATGTCTTGGGAAGAAATACAATAATTTAGTTCAGTTCTGGGAGATTCCACTTGTATTCCATTTTGTGACCCGATCTCGGTTGGTGCCAAAAGTTGCATTATTGCTTAGTTGAAAGTTGCTCAATGGTGCATCTTTCAAACTGTTCATCATGGGACCAAATCGTCAGCTCTATAAGCTCTAGTTGTCTAGTTAAATGATAGGGGAGACCTTTTTTCTATTGGGAAGGATCAAGAACATTCTGGTGCAAGTCAGATCCAAGTGTTTCCAAGGTGCACTAAGCTGAATTGGGCAACAATTGTTTTTTTTAAGCCATATCTCAGACCTCATGAGAGATATCAAAGATCCGTAAGTGCAAAAGGATAGTATTATGAAGGCCTACAAGAACTTATCTCAAATATGAGAGATTCCACTCGGATTCCATTTGATGACCCCATCTCGGTTGGTGCAAAAAGTTATATTGTTGCTCAGTTGAAAGTTGCTCAATGGTGCATCTTTCAAACTGTTCATTGTGGGATCAATCGTCAGCACCATAAGCTCTAGTTGGAGGGGTAAACACTAAGGGAGCCCTTTTTTTTCTTGCGAAGCATCAAAAACATTCTGGCGCAAGTTGGATGGAAGTGTTCCCAAGGTGCACTAAGCCAAATTGGGAAGCAATTTTTGGAGAGCCATACCTCGGAGCTCGTGAAGAATATCAGAGATCTGTGAAGTGCACAAGGACTTTATTAGGAAGGCCTACAAGAACATATCTTAGTTCTAGGAGATTCCACTTGGATTCCATCTTGTGACCCAATCTTGGTTGGTGCAAAAAGTTGTATTGTTACTTAGTTGAAAGTTGCTCAACGGTGCATCTTTTAAACCGTTCATCGTGGGACCAAACTGTCAAGTCTGTCAGCTCCAGTTGGCCGAGAAAATGCAAGGGGATACCTTTTTTCTCTTTTTAAGCATCAAGAACATTCTGGCGTAAGTCAGACTGTAGTGTTCCCAAGGTGCAATAAGACAAATTGGGTAGCAATTTTTAGAGAGCCATATCTCAGACCTCGTGAGAGATATCAGAGATCCATGAAGTGTACAAGGACCATCTTGGAAAGGCCTATAAGAGCTTAGATCAGTTCAAGGATATTCCACTCAGATTCCATTTTGCAACCCGATCTCAGTTGGTGCAAAAAGTTGCATTATTGCTTAGTTGAAAGTTTCTCAATGGTGCATCTTTCAAACTGTTCGTTAAGGGACCAAACTGTCAACTCTATTTGGCCAAGTAAACACTAGGGGAGACCCTTTTTTTCTTGAAAATCATCAAGAACATTCTAGCACCAGTCGGACCAAAGTGTTCCCAAGGTGTACTAAACCAAATTGGGAAACAATTTTTAGAGATCCATATCTCAGACATCGTGAGAGATATCAGAGATCTATGAAGTGAATACAGACCATCTTGGGAAGGCCTACAAGAAAGTAGCTCAGTTTTGGGAGATTCCACTCCGATTCCATTTAGCGACCCAATCTCGGTTGATGCAAAAAGTTTCATTCTTCCATTGAAAGTTGCTCAATGGTGCATCTTTCAAACTGTTCATTATGGAACCAAACCATCAGCTCCATCATCTCTAGTTGGCCAGGTAAATTCTAGGGGAAATATTTTTTTGCTTCTGAAGCATGAATAACTAAGCCAAATTGGGCAGTGATTTTTGGAGAGCCATATCTCAAACCTTAGAATCACTTGCAAGTGCTCTTTGTAGCTCATAGAATGCATTGTGACCTTAGAATCAATCACAAGTGCTCTTTGTATCTCATAAAATCACTCAATTGTTCAACCATCTCTTTTCTCTTAGCCCTAGAAATATTCAACTACTCCTTGAGTTTCTCAATCATATCTTCAGCCTCTGCAAGTTTCCTTCTATAAAACTCCATGTATTCCTTAAGGACCACTCCCAAGCTATTAGGCTTCTTCAACGAAACTAGGATCTGATAACAATTATTAGTATATAGAGGCACTAGGGGGAGGGGGTGAATAAGTGTAAACAAGTAATGAACCAATTCAAATAATATTCGGATAATGCTTTAAATAAATTCCATTCAATTAAACATGTAAGTGTAACAATGCAATAGAAGTAAAACAATTCAAACATCCACAAAGCATAATATATAACACCATAATTTTAATTGTAGATTATTCCTATTACCTTGGTTTGACAAAATATTTTCAAGGTAGTTTCTTTGGAAAATATTAGGTCTATTACACATGACAACACATGACAAAGATATAAGATAGAAAAGAACATACATACAACACATTAAAAAGATGTAGTATGAACATGTTAGAATAGGTAGACACCTATTCTCCCAAGAACACCTGCATGCATAACCCTGTCACATGGAAGAAGTAAAGAACGGAAGAAGAAAAATATATGGAGGCCAAAAGACCAGAGACATCATATGCACATGAAATAATATATTATTAACAATATGTTTCAATCTGATACAATGTGATGTGAAAACTCCTTATGAAATACAAAGAGGTGAATCCTTATAAAAGGAATCATGAAACCCTAAAAAGGGAAACCCTAAGGTTAGCTTAAGCAACTAGAGTGAATAGGTGAGTTAGTAATTAGATCATAATGATTTAA
Organism: Thuja plicata; assembly: GCA_018584345.1. Lineage (NCBI taxonomy): Eukaryota > Viridiplantae > Streptophyta > Pinopsida > Cupressales > Cupressaceae > Thuja > Thuja plicata. Next base: position 486,171 of record MU227492.1, on the reverse strand, counting down.
TTAATAAACCAAGAGACTATTACTCTAATAGAACATACATACATAAATACATAATATGAAAATGAACATACATACATAAATACTACACATGAACCATTATTATAATTTAGAGAAATATGAGATATCCACTGCATGAGCCATTATTATAATTGTAATGAATCCTAATTCACTGATATGCTCTTAGTTAAATGGTACACAGTAAACTATACAAAATGTGGCCCCTCGGTATATACAAATCAACCCATGGACACTTTTATATACATTTTGATATTCTTTCAATATACAAAATGTGGTCTCCAAATATGCATGTAGACCACTTCATAGTCATTTATATTTACAAAAGAGAGAAGATAGATTGTTTCGCAAAATTTATATACAAAATTTTCAAAATAATTCTACCATTTTGTAGAATGATTCTTCATGATGGCCCAAAACTAATTGAACAAACCTTCTAGATCAGCTCTAACCCTTATTGTGTCAAGTATTGCCTCATGATCATATTCATGAAGTTTCCATAAATTCTTCTTACAAAGTCTACCAGTATACTTTATCAATTCAATATTTGTTGCAACAAGAAGGTTCAAGTAATGCAAAATATGTCTATGTGTCTCATAGCCCTAAAACAACCACTTCTTGGATTTTTGGATAGGGTACCTTCATTTCATAGAAGCATAAATTAATACAAAATTCAACATATAAAGTGTAATAGAATGATGGTAGGAGGTCTCAAAGTCATCAAACAAGAACACATTATATTTTAATAGCGTACCTTCTAAGCCATATCCCTATCAAAAAAAGGATCCTATTGGGTACTAAATAACCTCTCCATCAATGAATGTAGTTGTTAATTTATTTTTTCCCTCACAACAACAACACAATAAGTAATCAACCCCTTCCTCATTGTTCTCATCTGCAACAACTACATATACATGACCTGCAATTTATAGAGGGTTAAGTTAACACCCTAAACACTTAACCACCTAATAAAATGAGTTCAAGTAGGTTCAACAAAGTTCATCTCAAAATGAAGAATAAATTGATAAATTACATTGTTCAACTAGGTTGGATATGTGATCAAAATCCACTGATGCTTCAAACTGGCTCAATTGTAGTGCTCTAGGAAGTTGATATGTACCAAGCAGTTGCAAAGGTGTATAAGACCATTTGTCAACCAAGTCTTTCAATTAGCATTCCTGTCACACAAAATTCATACAAGACAAGCAAAAACATGTCATTAGTATAGTATAAATACCCAGTGATTTTGCATTTGAACTTCTAAATGTGTGCATGTCACTTGACCATGTAAGTGTACAACAATCTAGATAGTTTTCAATGTTAGACTCGCCTATCAACCAAAAAAATCTATTAACCATATACTTACCTTTATTACCTATTCCCATCATAGAGTTGCACCATCATACAATTGTTTCTACATTTATTAACTCTGCACCACCTTCGTACTTAAATTCCTCTCTGGCAAGAGCTCTTTTTACACACGCACCCGCACCATCATGCTCGCCTATTCCATGCCCCGCCTCCATGAAATTCAAAAAATGTTGAACGCCACTTGTCACATGCATCCTACTCAACCAATAGAACCTCCTTGCATTCTTGAATTGTGAGGTGCAATTTTCTGACCATATTATGTGTTGGCTATACTCAATACCTCTTTCCCTTAAATTCTCATAGAAAACTTTGAAGCAACCTTGCACAAACTTTTATGAATGTGTGCAATCGTCACTGATGTAGAAATGATACTCTCTTAAAACCTTTCTAACTGCATTTGTGCTATCATGTGCATGCAAGAATGCTATATGTACAAAGATTGTCACTTGTATAAAATGGTAATACAATGCTTGCACTTCATTCTGAGGTTTAAGTGTATAATTATCAGAAAAATCAACAATGGAGACAATAGTACCAAGGGTAAAAGTGTTCTTACATATCTTGAATTTCTAATCCAACCACCTAGCTCTATGTGAGTGACGTATGTACTCATAAAATAGTTTCTCTTGAAATTTTTTCACAAAATCAGCTATGCATATATCATTTTTCACTAACTCACACCTCTTAAGTTATTTTCCATCTTTTAAACCATGAGTTTTTGTCTTGTATTTTCCAAAATAAAATAGTGTATTTCCAATCTCATTTGTGCTCTCTAGATGCTGACATGTCCACAACTTTCTCATACCACCACATGCACTACAAGATCCATTCAAACACATCATCTTATAATAAATGAAACCATCATCTCAGTTGCATAGTACACTTGACATAAAATCTCTTGATGACGAAGGAGGTGCTTGAAGACCACATTCTTGAAAAATAGTTTTAGCATGCAAAGTAAAAAAAACATGATGATATATATCATTGATGACATAAGTTTTTCCATTAGTATGCAAAGAGAATTTTTTTTTGAACCGTCGGTTACACTACACCGAAAGATAGGTTTTTGATGTTATTAGTGTTTTTGATCTCTCTCTCTCTCTCTCTCTCTCTCTCTCTCTCTCTCTCTCTCTCTCTCTCTCTCTCCTTTTGTCATTTTGTGTGTCTAATATAGGGCGTACGCCCTATAGTTCTAATAGGGTGTACACCCTTTGAACGACATTGAATTTTACCAAGCCTAAGGCTTGGATTTTCCTTGGAGCTCCAAACTAAAGGTTTGGAGGATTCAAACAGGTTTGAGATGTGTTTTCTAGCAAACCTTCAAAAAATAAACATTTTTTCTTTTGTGCTCCTTGTCAGGTTTGCGCGTGGTTCAATAACGATAAAATCAGACAAGATGATATTGTAGATCTCTCTGTTAGATATTTAATCATATAATTTATTTTTAATTATCATTATGTTAATCTTTTCATCTCTAATTTCTTTTGTAAGTATGTCCAACTTTTATCAAAACCAACGCGTATTCATTTAGGCTTAGATTTTGGATCGTTCATCAAATTTTGAAACAAATTATATTTTCAAAAACTAGAATCCATTCTACACACTTTAAATTTTTTTTTTTTGATTAGTTTTCAATGATTTCTAGGGGGAGCACACAAAAATTTCACATTTTCAGGATGTGTCCACTTCGGAAAATCGTAAAAAATCATACTTTCATCAAACAATTAGTAGAAAAATCTGGGATAAACTAGGTGGTGTTAGCTAATTTCTCACTAGAGTGATTAAATTTTTTGAATAAAAAAGTTTACATTTTAGGGGGAGCACACCAGATGCTATGTTATATTTTTTCACAAAAAAGGACCACTTTTTGAGCTCCCCATTTTTGAGGGACTTAATCTCCACCATTTCTAAAATAAATTAGTATTTTAGAAAGTAGATTGGGAGTAGAACAACTCTTGTTTTTGTTACATTTTAAAATTTTGAGTGTAACTATCGCCAATTTCTTTTTGAAGTTTAGAGTTTTCTGATTTTCAGAAAAAAAAAGTGGCATGTTATACCCCCTTTTTGGTCCCCCCATCTTTGTGCACTTACCCATATTATAACAAGTGTAGCAAATAGAAGAAATCCTTTCAAGAAAGTTGGATTTAACAATCCTTTGTAAATCTCTTAACCGAGTGCACACTAAACAATGTTGCCAAAGCACTTAACAAAGTAGACCTTAACCAGTCTCCACATAATACTCTTAATAGGGTAGATCATTAGAAGTGATCAAAATTGTAAGCCTTAATCCACTCCTTCCAATCTACAGATAGTGAAAGTTTTGTGGGTGCCATCCCCACCATAGTTTTTACCTTCTAACAGGGTTTTTCTGCATTACCATATCTTGTGTTATGTGTCATTACATTTCTTGAATGCTTCTATGGATGTTTACATTTTTGTTAAGTTTATGAATTGATATAACTTACACCAAGATATGATAGAACAGATGGTTGGTAATACAATGGATTACTAAATGGATAAAGGTTAAAAGAGATAAAAGTTTTAGAGGTACTGATTCACCCGTCCCCTCTCAGTACATAATTCCCATTATTTCCAACAATCATAATGCATGGAAAATTTAATACGTACCCTACAACAACCTATGGTGCACACATGATTAATCTTGATGTAAAAGGGTTTTGTACCATTTCAAAAAATCTTTGACTAATTTTAATTTGAGGAAATCTTTGGAGGAATCTTTCATAAAATTGTGTTTGTGTCATATCCAAAAAGTGTTTTGGATGTGGCATATGATTTGTAGATCCAATTCTCCTCCTAAAAACATCTCTTTGGTTGGGTGAAACCCTTGTGTTGTAATGCCAAAACTTTTCAATTAATGTTCTTAATGCATCAACAACAACCTTCTCCTTGCATGGGTGTCTATCCAAGAATGACCAAAGAGAGTTAGTGTTTGATCCTTAATTTTGTCTCACCAGTGTAAGGCTCTCTATAATGTTAATCTACCTATTCTTAATGGCTTGCTTATTTTTCTTACTATACGATATTTTTCCCTTTCCTTTCCCATTATAGTTGATGTGAAGACACGTCGAGTAACATTAACATCTTTACTGTATGATTTTGAACCAATGGCTTGGTATGCATCAAATAAATTTCTTATAATGATACTCTCAGTAATATTTTCATATGTTCTCAACCCCACAATTCTCATTGTCTCTCTAAATTTCAGATTATTAATCATTTCAACAACTACTTGACATCTTCCACTTTGATTTAATTTTTTAAATAGTTATTCCAAATCTTTTTAACAATTCTTCTTAAATTTCTTTCCAACATTTTATCATGCATTTTCCTCAAAATATTTGGTTCAATGTCAATTAGAAACTTTGGTTTTCTACAAATTATTCTAGGAGGTGTTAACATAGCTGCATGCTCTACATTTTCATTAGATGAATTACGTGCATTTATCCTCATCATTTCAATTGGTGTATGTTGAACATTTTTATTTTCATTATGTACATTTTTTTCATTAATGACATCGAATTGAAATGGCGTATTAGATGAATTAGGTGCATTTATCCTCATCATTTCAATTGGTGTATGTTGAACATTTTCATTTTAATTATGTGCATTTTGTTCATTACTGACATCGAATTGAAATGGTGCATTAGATGAATTAGGTGAATTTATCCCCATCATTTCAGTTGGTGTATGTTGAACATTTTAGTTTGCTGAATTAGGTGTATTTATCACATCAACATCAAAATTTTCATTTTCATCACTTACATTGCATGCATTTGATGATGTACCTTGTCGTATTCTCCTCATGAGCTCCCTTTGTCTTTCTTTTTCTATCTCTTGTTGTTCAATTGTTCCTCTTTGGTTCTTTCCCATTGTTCATATTGAATGGACCCTACAAATAATATCATGAACATAGAATAACATGTGAACATCAAATCTAAAAAATAAGAACAAATCAATCATTTTCTTGAAATGTGAACTTACAATGATAAAATAACATCAAAAACACTAATAAACAACACAATTCAATCATTGCAAAGAAAAACATGCAAAAAAGTGCAGACATGTCTATAATTGGCATAAAACAATAGAAAACCAGGAGTGGGACGTTGGGACAAATTACAATGATTATTTTTAGACCGTTGAAGCAAGCAACATTCCTAATTCAACAGAACTCGATCAGATTCTGAGGACTTAATGGTTTAACATTCCTCTTTCCTCAGAACCTGATCAGGTTCTAAAAAACTAAGAAAAATGAGGATTGAGTGAGAGAGAGAGAGAGAGAGAGAGAGAGAGTAAAATACATAATTTTTACTCCTTCATAACCCGATCAAGTTTTGAAGAAGTGAAAATTGTGCTTTTTATTCTCCAAGACCCGATCGGGTTATGTAGGAGTCAAAAAAGTACTTTTTTCTTTTCAGAACTCAATCGGGTTATTTCAAATTTAGAAACCCAATCGGGTTATGGCTTGAGAAGAGGCTTGGAAAATGACCCAAAGGCTTGGAGGCTCATTTTCCCTCCATTTTTGTACTTTTAGACATTTTTTCATCTTGTAAGATGAATTCTCGACTTTTTCTTCATCAGGTTTGCAATTTTTCAAGAGGGTAGCTCTATAATTTTCACCATAATCTCATACATCTTAGCTTTCTAAACATATAATTTTTTCTATTTTTGGACAACATTAGCATAGTAAAATTTAATTTTCTTTACGATGTCTTGACAGTCCTCACAGACATATGTCTACCATTTTTTTAATAACTTTTGATATACTTAACCAAATTACAAATAAATTACATATGATTTTTATACACTTTATTCTATACACTTTTTTAAAAAAAATTCATTTTTGATTATTTTGATGGAAGTTATGCCCAGCGCATGAACAAGTACCAAATTTTCAGGATGCGGTCACTTCAAAAAATCATAGGAAAAAAAATACTCATAAAAAAATTACAAATAAAATACAAAACTTCTAGATCTCACTCTTACCTATCATCCTACCAAAGGGATTTGAAAATTACTGAATATAACTATATCGTTTGTACAATGCACAGAAAAAACTATGTTATATTTTTCTGAAAATATCAGTAACAGGTTTTTGTGTGCGTGGGGTTTGACCCTCTTAATTTTATCAGTTTTAAAAAAAAAATAGTATTTTAGAAACTAGATTCAGAGTAATAATTTTTTCCTATTTTACACATCTTCTTATTTTGAGTGCATGACCCTCAAATGTCTGTTCCAAGTTCAGGTTTACCCGATTTTAGAATTAATGTGTCCAATTATACCCCCTCTTTTTGGTTCACAACTTGGTGCACATACCCATCAGTCTACTAATAATTGCATCAAATCATGCGATCACCAACACACATATCTCCTATAAAAATTTCACAATCACTTCTCATAAAAGCATCACATATGCCACACACACAAATGAAATCTTCACTCTTCTTATATAACTTGATACCATCAACCATGTCTGCCAAAACAATTTAAAATAGGTCACACAAAGGCATTCCTATGGTGATAAGGAATGAAATTTGGACCACCTAAATCAATAGAACATGCCTCATGTAAAAAAATATGCTACACCATCTTCCAAGCCTTTGGTACCAACAAGTATGAAGAACATGATACATAGTAGTTTTTGGAATGAAAACATGAAAGAACATGCTCCAAATTGGACCAAACTTAAATAATGGATACACCATATCTTTCACAATGAATAGGGCCATCACAAAAAAGGATAAGGATAAGCATCTAAGTAAAATTAATTGGTGAACACCTATACCTGATGGGGAGGTCACCTAACTCTCTGAAATTCCTACTCTCTTCTAGGAATCTCACCTGGAATCCTATTCAATTCAGGACTCTCTAGACTCACCTTTGAGTCTCTTAGGGCTACTCTCAGACCCTA
>MU227492.1:461449-472209 GCA_018584345.1 Thuja plicata | reverse complement strand
AGATTATCAGAGTCAAGAAGCACCCATGTTATCTAACAGAAACAAAACAACACTTTACAGAAGACTGATCAGAATAACAGAACACACAAAGTACAGACAAACTTCTTTATATTAATAATACAGAAGACTACAATATGCTCGGCTAGTCTATTCTGTCTCTGTCACTAATTAACTATCAACAACTGATCTGAACTGAACTCCCCCTTTTCACAGATTCTTCTTCTCTGTTTATCTCTGGCTTCTCCTCGATTCTGTAACCCTGGTGGTTACCTGTCGATCTCAGTTCTCCAACTGTTCTCTATTCTCCATCTTCGTCTGTAATCTGTCATCCAGTTGCTCTGCATGGTCGACACACTGTACATGGCTTTTTTTCTTTCGTGTCATTCTCTTTTCTATTTGGCGGTTATGACTTTTCAATGTCCTCTCTGGTTGACATGTCAGCATGTTAATCAGTTGACTGTTTTGTTTTCCATCGCGTAGTCGCGAGCTGAAATAACCTTTTACATTTTGCTCTGCGACTGAGCGATGACCCGCTCATCGCACTCCCGCAATGCATTTACCTGACTTGGTTTTTACCTCACGACTGAGAGATGACTCTTTATCGTGCACCCGCAATGCATTGTCTCGAGCTATGTTTTATGCTGTGACTGAGCGATGAGCTCAAGTCGCATACTCGCACTGTTCTTCCTCGAGCTACTCCTTACTCTGCGAGTTGGCGATGCCCATTGGTCGCGCACTCGCTACACGTTCATCCGAGCTACTACTTTCTTAGCGAGTCTGCGATGCATGTCAGTCGCACACTCACAACTCTTTCTAACAAGTTGGCCATATCTCGGCGACTGAGCGATGAGCTCAAGTCGTGCACTCGCCGTGTTGTAACCCGAGCTATTAATTCCTTTGCGACTGAGCGATGGGCTCAGTGTTGCGTACTCGCCATGCATTTTCATTAATTGTCAATTCACCTGCGACCTGGCGATGCATCGGGTGTCGCTCACTCGCACACCATGACTTAACTATTTGTCTTCGCAACTGAGCGATTGATTTCACCGTCGCGTTGTCGCACCGTGTTTTCTCTGACTGCGAATTGACTCGCGAGCTTGCGATGAGCTCCTCGTCGCATTGTCGCGCACTGTCTTTTCTGCTAGCTGTCTGCGACTGAGCGACTAGTTCCTCGTCGCGCACTCGCTCACTAATAGACTTAACTCATGACTAGCTCGTGAGTGTGGATGCATGACTTTTCTTCTCTCCACTGGCTCTGCGACTGAGCGACTAGGCAAAATATGACTTGCTCGTTGGAAGACTTGTATCAAAACTGTTATCAAAATGTTGGGGCTAGGGTTTTGAGCTAACCCTAGGGTGCTTTGCACCAATACCAATACACCAAAGATACCACTATGCATCAACAAATTGAAACAAAACAAGAATATGCATAGGATATATCAATGACAACCATTAATGACAACCCCATGAACAACATCAACTTCACACTCTACCAAAGGGTTCTTGTGAACCAATACTCATGAAACATCCAGGTCAATTGTGAGTTTTACACAGAAAACTGCATAGTTGAATCTCGATAACAATATCACAAATTGACTTACTGCAGAGAATATCACCCACTTCTCAATTGATGATTTAAAGTGGCTTTATAATAAATGGTGCATAAGGCACAACACTTACTAATGATTTAAAAAATGGGGTTGCAAGAAAAGTGGGCTTAACCTTTGAGGAAACATTGTTGTTAAACACACTTGAGATAGACTAGTACTAGGATGGATGACCTATCGAGAAGCCCCGATGGTTTGCCTATGTGAGGATCACCAAGATGCAATGAGTGATAAGAGTTTCATTCATTCTCATGAAAGTTTGATTCTTATTAACCATTACTCATGAAAAATGGATCAATCAATTTTACTAAATAAATACAAAATTAAATCCTAATAGCAATATCACAACTTGACTTACCGTAGAAAATATTTCCTTCTTATCAATTGATGAGTTGAAGGGATTTATAATGAATGTTTCATAAGGATAAATAATTGTTGAAGGTTTTTAAATGGCATTGCAAGCAAGGTGGGATTAACCTTGGAGGAAACTATGTGGTTAAGCTCACTTGAGTCAGATTATTATTGGGATGGGTGACCTCCCAAGAAGTCTTGACACTTTACCTTTGTGAGCATCACTACATGCAATGAGCGCTAATATTTACATTTATTCTCATGATAGAAGTGTTTTTGTGAATAACCACTCTTAAAACATGGGTGAACAAGTTTGAATAAAAAATCTACATAGTTAAATCGTGATAGTATTATCATAATTTGACTTGCTATAGAAAATATCTCCTACTTATTAATTGATGAGTTGAAGGGTCTTTCTAAAGAATGATTCATAAGGCATAACACTTGATAAAGGTTTTGTAGATGGGGTTTAGAAAAAAATAGGCTTAACATCGTAGGAAACTCCATGATTAAGAATTCTTGATCTGGAGTAGCACTAGGATATGTGACCTCTCACGATGTTGTGGTGCTTCACCTATGTGAGCATCACCTTGATGCAATGAGTGCTACATTTTCTATTATTCTCATGAGAGATATATTCTTGTGAAATATCTCTACTAATCAAACATGGCTCAATGAGTTTTACTCAAAAAATACACATTTGAATCCTAATAGAAATATCACAATTTGGCATGCTATGGAAAATATGGCCTACTTATCAATTGATGAGCTGAAGGGGCTTTCTAATGAATAGTTTATAAGGCACATAAATTTCATAATGCTTTATAAATTGGGTTTCAATAAAAGTGGGCTTAAGCTTGGAGGGAACTCTATTGTTAAGAACACTTGAGCTAGTGTAGTATTGGGATGGGTGACCTCCTTAGATATTTTAGTGCTTCATCTCTGTGAGCATCACTTAGATGTAATGAATGTTAAGTGTTTCATTCATTCTCATGAGATATTGGTTCTTGTGGATTGCTAAGTTCATGAAACATGGATCAATTTGTTTGACTCAAAAACTACACAATTGAATCTTGATAACAATATCACAAATTGATATTCTATGGAGAATATCTCCTACTTATCAATTGATGAGATAAAATTGATTTCTAATGAATGGTTCCTAAGGAAAAATACTTGCTAAATTTTCAGGAACCCATCAAAACCTATTTTCCTTAATAAAAAACAATATCACAATTTGACTATCTATGGAGAATATCTCCTACTTATTAATTGATGAGATAAAATTGATTTCTAATGAATGGTTCCTAATGAAAAATACTTGCTAAATTTTTTACAAATGGTGTTATAAGAAAGGTGGTATTAACCTTGGGAGAAACTTCAGGTTTAAGTATGTTTGAGCGAGTGTAGTACTTGGGTGGGTAGCCTCCCAGGAAGTCATGGTTCTTCCCCCCTGTGAGCATCACCTAGATGCAATGAGTACTAAGTATTACATTCATTCTCATGAGAGATGGGTTCTTGTGAACCACTACTCATGAACAATGGGTCAATGAGTTTGACTCAAAATATACAAAGTTAAATCCTAATAGTAATATCACAATTTTACTTGCTATAGAAAATGTTACCTACATATCAATTGATGAGTTGAAGGGGTTTTTTATTGAAAGGTTCATAAGGCATAAAACTTGCTAAAGATTTTTCAAATGGTGTTGCAAGAAAAGTGGGCTTAGCTTGGAGGAAAATTCATACTTAAGTGCACTTGAGCTAGAGTAGGAATGATGGGTGATGTTTCAGGAAGGCCTGGGGTTTCACCTTCGTGAGCATCACCTAGATGCAATGAGTGCTAAGTGTTATGTTCATTCTCACGAGAGACATGTTCTTGTGAACTACTACTTATGAGACATGGGTCAATGAGTTTGATACAAAAACTACATAGTTGAATCCTAATAGCAATATAAAAAATTGACTTGCTATGGAAAATATCTCTTACTTATCAATTGATGAGCTTAAGGATCTTTCTAATGAATGGTTCATAAGGCACAACATTTGCTGAAGGTTTTGTGAGTGGGGTTGGAAGAAAAGTGGGCTTAACCTTTGAGGAAACTTTGTGGTTAAGCACACTTTAGCTAGAGTAGTACTAGAATGGGTGACCTCCTGGGAAGTTTCCTTGTTTCATTTTTGTGAGCATCACTTATATGCAATGAATGCTAACTTTTTCGTTTTCATTCTTATGAGAGATGGGCTCTTGTGAACGACTATTCAAGAAACGTGGGTCAATGAGTTTGACTCAAAAGCAACATAGTTGAATTTTGATGACAATATTCCAAAATCTATATTGACAAATCGTTTTACCAATGCCATCTAAGTAAAAGTGAACTACTTGATATACAAAGCTAAATATTGAGGTTGAGTGAAAATTAAGCATAGTGTTCTTCAATTATGAGTGAGGCAAGAGGACTCCCAAACTATCCAATAAATTTTTTGATGTTTTCTAAGTAGGCCCCCACAAAAACGAACAAGAATCTTATCTACATTTAATTATGATGTTTAAGAAGGCTCTCAAAAGGAAGAACAATACATGAGTGGTTGTAATAATATGTGAAACATGTTTTTTAAGATGGAAATTAAATAACATACTAAACCAACTTCTTATCAATTCCAACTACCATGGATTACCATAAAGCTAACAAGTAAGCTTGGAAATGAAAAAAGTACGCCCCAATCCAATTATCCTACACCCATTAAATTTGAGCTGAAGTGGTTTAAAACAAATGGACTATATATATAAACTAAGTATTTTTTCATTGAATGTGTTTAGCATTATTTTCATTTTCTAAGAGAATGGAAAAAGAATCATCAATAAAATGTCTATTAACAAATCGAACTAAAAAAGTTTACTGAAAACATATCTTTATCCAACATGCGAAAAACTAAATGAATTAAGAAATATCCAAACGTTTCAATAACACGAACATTTAAATATAATGTGATTAAAAGACTCACCTATTAAGTGCAATCATTTTATTGCCTCTCAACTTGCCCGTACAGAAAACCCTAATAGTTGACACGATAAAATGACATGGAAAATACATTGTTTTTTTCCCTTTTAAATCTCTTCAAATACAATTATCTAAAATCTGTGATAAATGGGAAAATGGATTGCAACTTTTAAGAGAATGCAAATGGTTATGACGTATTTTTATCCTGCCTGTGGGAACACAATTTTTTTACTCTTTCAATGATAGAGTAGTCTCCATCGCTTTCAACGGGGTGGGTGGCGGAAAATGCGCAGAGAGGAGGCACTGACACGTTTAAAGTCTGTACAACAAAGTAAATTAGATTTAGAAAGCGAAATGCCAGGAAAAATACAGCCGTGTTTAGAAATTTTGAATGGCATGAAATTTTGATTGGAATGAAATCCTGAAGAATTTAGAATATTGCAAGGGAAACGGAGAAGACATTGACATGGACAGATGTAAGCTGAGAATCTGCTTTCAATAGAGAAAACTTATCTGAATTTTAAAACAGGCCTATTACAAATTAGAAAATAAGTGTTATTATATATACATTATGTTGTAATAATGAAACTAAGTCTGTTTGTCTTAGATATCTTTTACCCTTAAAGTCTCTTTTTCTTCTCTCCTCAATGGTTCACTTTTCTCCACAGCTAATATTCCCTTAAATTGCTCTAAGTCATCCTCAATTCAAACAAAGATTCTGAACTTGTATACTATTTCTCTCACTATATCACTAATCTATTTTTCATTTCCATAGTTCGAGAATATTATCCACATTTGATTTGAATATAAACAAATTGTCACATAGTTTCTTTGGTTAGGCATTAATATTGCAACTACTGAAATTATTTTTTATAAACCAATAGTTATCACAACCTTAAATTTATAGGGATTTGTCAAGTATTCAACGCAATTTCTTTGCATCAAATTTAAGAGGTTACAAAATGTAATATATTTTTCACTATTCAAATTGTATTATATTAGGTCATAAGTAATGGTGTACTATAAATAAACTTGTAGCTAGACATTTTGTATCTTCTTCTTCTTGTACTCTTTAATATCTAATGCAAGTGTTATCTTTTGCAAACATAGATATCTTTCTTTCCATGCAAAATTAAATCTCCTGGTTATTATAAATGAGATCAATAAACCATCAGAAATGGCTCCATATTTGATTAAAAAAATCACTCTTTTCATTCAGTTTTCCTTCTTTCACCCTTATTATCCTATTATCCTCATGATCATATTATTTAATATTTGACTAAGGGCACTTTGTCTACTAGTGTAAATACTAGTGTAGATTCTTATTTAGGACTAAAATTCTTGTGCATGATGAATTTAAAACAGTCAACCATATCCCTTTCTTCTTATTTATCTCCCCAGCCTCTAATATACTCCTTTATCACTGTCATGTTCACTATTCGACATATTGTTGCTTTCCCTACACATAAAAGATAGAAGTATTGTTATTGCAATCTTTAATTTACATTGTAATTCTTTCCATAATTTCTTCTCTCTTTTTTCAGCACTATATATTAAATTGGCACAATCTTTTGCATTTTATTGGGTTGCATTTAGTAAGCATTTCTAGTTTCCTTCTATCCATGACTATTTTTTCGATGAGTAGTGTTGGTCCCCTCATCTTTTTGTATGTTTCTAGGTTTTGTAGTCTATTGATCTTGCAAGTCTTTCCTATCATGTTATAATAATTTCTCTTTAATAGACTTTATTTAATATTGGCAATTCCATAACCTTAACCTCCTCCACAACATTCTATCCAATTAAGTGGTCTTGTTCCTCCAACTTTTTTTTTTTCTTATTTTAAATCACACCAACAATTCCTTTAAGATTATTTTGAATATGTCTACCCTCTTAGAGTTCTATACCAGAATACTTAAAACAGTGCTCAATTTCTATTCACTAATACATCAATATAACAATGAATATTATAAGTTTTACTGAAAAAAAAAAATAATAAATATGGTTTTTTAATTGAAATGTTGAATATAAAATTTTAGAAAAAAATATGCAAGTACTAAAAAAATGTGTTTAACATTATATTTAAAATAAAATAAAAAATCATCAATAAAATAGCCATTAACAACTTATCAAGAAAATATCTTTAACCAACTTCTGAAAAACAAAATGAATACAATAATAGACACATTAGATATCATGTTTTGAAATGGTTCGCCTCTAAAGTGCAAGTATTTTATTGTCTTCCAACGTACTGGTACAGAAAACTCAAATTGTTGACACGGTAACAAGACAAATGGAATTTTTTTTTATTTTTTTCCCTTTTCAATCTCTTCAACTAAAATTATCTCGCACCTGTGACACTCCAATCCAACACCTACAGTAAGTACGAATATTGAAACAGATGAAGGAGAACTTTTAGCTTGAAAATAGGTGGGCTTAAAAAAATGTAAATCACTTGTTTTATCTTGTCTTGATATAGGAACATGGATTGCAACTTTTACGGAGATGAAAATGGAATAAGTGGTTTATGACGTATATTTATCCGGCCTCTATGTGAACACAGATTTCTACTTTGAAAAGAAATCTTATTTCCTCCAATCCCATCCTCTTTACATTAAAGTTGTTTAAACGCACTGTTCTTAAAAGATGAAAGAGAATGTGACTTCAAAGTGGCTCTTCTTTGACGTATGAAGGAAGGAAAAGTAGTTTGACATTGACCAGGTCAGTGATATCTCTACCATTGACGGAAATTGGTTGAAGAGTCGGGAGACAAATGCGCAGAGAGGAGACACATGCCACGTTTAAAGTCTGCACAACAAAGTAAATTGGATTTAAGAAGGAAAATGTCAGGAAAAAAACAGTTACGTTTGGAAATTTTGAATGGCTTTTGATGTGAATGGAATCCTGAAGAGATTAGAATGGGAGGGAAAAAGAGAAAACATTGAAGAGGACAGATGTAAGCTGAGAATCTGCTTTTAGGGGAAAAAGTTTTAAATTTTTAAACAGGGATATTACAAATTAAAAAATAGAAAAGCAACGGTGAATAAGGATTGGGAAAACTAAGTATTATTATTATATAATATTGTTTTCATAACGAAAGTCTCTTCACACAATGCAAATCTATTAATTGATGGGTATTTTTTTTGATGGGGAGCCAAAGATGTGAAGAGACAAGTAGTAGAGTAGGACATTTAGGTATATAGAATTTCTTTAGTGTTTGCAATTTATCTTAAGTGAGTTAAGAGGTGGAGAACTTGTATTCTTGAAAGAGAGTGCACAAGTTCAAATCCTATTGGGGGTAGGATATGTACACTTCATTTGTAGCATAGTTAGCTGACTCCTACAAGGAGTACGAGATAGTCCCATATTGTTGTCACCATATGTAGGCCAAACAAGGCATGACTGGTATCACAGATTATAAAAGGACCTTTCCTTTCACATCCCACCAATACTAGCCACCCATTTTCCTATAAAGTGAAAAGGATGGTGTTTGCATAGATTTGAAGGACACAGGGGGGAGGAGCCAAAACGTGTGCACCCTGAGTTTGGGGGTCCACGTGGACCACAAACCAAATTTTTTTGTTTGCCATCCTAAATGGCCTAGTTGATAACCCCAAATCAAAAGTTGAGCCCATTTGGAATTAACTCACCACATGTTCAAACCCGATTGGTCGAAGGTAGGCTAAACTTGCCATTTTTGTGCGCTGACCAGGTTGTGCACAACAACTAAGGTGTACATGATTGAGTAGCCTTGCATGTAGACTGGGGTGGCCACGTGGTATTTTTCTACAATGCCACCATATCCACCACCCTAGCCATCAATATTTCCTACAACCACCTTAACCTACAATATGTTTGTGTATTTACTATGTAGTTACGTGTCAAGTCACCTTAAATTTGTGTAAGGGGATGCCTTTTAACATTGCAACTCCATTGAATACACCTAGATCTTCATGGATCAAGACACGTAACATTCCTTTCATTCTTGCCCATTCTGGAGTCTTCCATCATTTGGGAGTCCAAACATGCTCAGTAGAGAAGCTTGCAAAAATACAATGTCACCATTATCAGCTTAGTTATGGACCACCTTCTGCTTCGACTTTGCAGGTATCATAACTGGTTTTTTGTGTTTATTTAACTTGTGTCAATTTTATTTTCCTTTTTCTCTCTTCGTCTACATGTTCTAGAAGAACATAACTTCGTCTGCGCATAAGATGCTCATGATTTTAAGGTAAAGGAGATATACAATGATGTCAAGAGGTGGGAGGAGATCTAGGAACTGGTTTACCGCTTGGTCTTTGACAGAGGTGAGGATACTGCTCGTCACTAAGGCCACCTTTCACCGTCGGGGTGAATGAAATCTATCTTGTTTAGTGTTCTTTGGTTGTTTCACTAACACTAACCTCCATTGTATGTTTTTTTGGATGTCTTCTATCATAAACATTTCTTATGTGTTTCTTTTTGTTTCTCAACATGATTTATTGTGTTCATTAACACTTTAAACCTCAAGGGAATTTCAATCTTGTGTTTTATTGTCATTGGCATGTTCACAGTGAAGGAAACTCAGTTTTTAAAGGTTGTCAAGGATCCTTGTTCAAATTCTGCCTCTTACTCTACATATCAATGTTGTACTATTCACATTTAAAAATTATTATTAGTTTTCATTTAAAATGTTGGGGTTTAAGGGTTTAATAATATATCTTCTTTACAACTTAACTATGTTTGTTTATGGGTTGCACTAATATTAGGGTTTAAGGGTTTAATAAGCTATCTGCTATATGGTTTAACAATGATTGTTAATGGGTTGCACTAATTGTGGGGTTTAAGGGTTTAATAAGCTATCTACTTTATGGAAACTAACTATGACTGTTAATGGGTTGTAGTTCCTTTTCATTTTGTCTCTTATAGGGCTTCATTAACATAGTGTTTCTAGTTTACCGGATTTCAAATTATTTCAAATATTTTTGCTGCTATTGTGTATGGCTATGGCATTTTGACTGTTACTTGTTGTAACATAAAAAAATTTTAGATACAAGATTGTGTTGATGATTGAATGATATGTTATGTTACTAAAATGTAAAGGAGAAAATTGTGGTTTATTGTTATTTGTGATTGTGATTAAGGGAAGATAAGATGCTCCTTTCTTTCACTCTCAAATACACAAATAGGAGATCCAACTTTGATCAACCTCAAAGGGTTAATACACAAATGAATCCAATATTTGGAAAGAGACCAAGCAAGGGGATCTTAAATTCTATAAATTGATTGATTAATATAATTAATGATAGTAATTGAAAAGAATAGGAGAAAGTACCAACCTTCCCAAGTGGCAGATCAAAGATTGTTGTTTTCTGAGATCTGTAGACTATTTATGGAGATGCTGATAGTTGATACCGAATCAGAATAGAGAGACGGACAAAACCCAAAAATCTTTTTCCATTCTGATGTCGTCTTATAAAAAAGGTCGACCCTGTACCACTTTTGCCAACTCGATCTACTCAACTCTGAAAGTGTCCCTGTTCGCACAGTCTGAAAGAAATCTGAAAAGGGTATACAGATCTGGCCTTAGATTTACAGTCCTGAACCTGTACCTACAACAAAATTTTTGTTTTTTTCGGGGAAGGGGTTTGCCTTGGTCAAACCCCGGTTTTGGAATTAACCTTATAATATAATTGAAAATGTAGAGATAAACAAAGTAAACACATAAAATTCACCTTGCTTGTAATGTCCTTGTGGCAGATTCGAATCCGTGGATCCACAAGTATGCTTCAAAACATGGAATGTAGAATGGAAGGATGTCTTCAAT